>VYXF01009875.1:53458-92202 GCA_013397295.1 Polioptila caerulea | reverse complement strand
CATTCCAAGGGAGGCTCCTGCCTTCCTTAGCAAACACCTGTCATTCAAAACAATAATATATAATAATCCATCCCCCAAACACTAAGAACTGGGGCTCTTACCTCAGCATTTCATCAACATTTGCCACTAAAGCTCTGTCCCAGTTCTGAGCTCTGCAAGTTTAACGTGCTTTGAAAAGACCATCTCTGCCTTACATATTGTGATTGAAGAGCTGAAGAACACCTGCCCATGCCACACTGCTGTAATAACTGTGTACCTGTGAACAACATCTGCCACGTTGAAATACCCTCTGCTATCACACACCCCCAGCCAAATACTGACAGAATTCAATAGAAGGGCAAACTCAACTAAATGACAAAATAAACCCACAACTGGAAGAAAAGGGAAAGGAAGTGGACCTTTAAAAGAACAACACAAAACAAAGCCCATAAATTGTAACAACAGTCCTTAAGTGTGTTCAGAGAAGGCAACAATAAGGACTAAGCACAGAATGTATAAAAATAACCATAAACAAATCATAAAGGAGAGGGTGCTCTGGCTTAACTAAGTAGTAGTAAATGGCATGAGAGAGATGTACGTAGCTTGGGCTCTGAGACAGTTCCTATGGATATTGCTAAGGTAACAAGCTATCCTACTCTCCAAGCTCAGAAGGTATGACTATGATACTAAGTTAGATACAAGCAAGTACTCCAAGCAGAAAAAGCAAAAAACTTCCTTCTACCGATAATGAATTCTACCCTACTCTATTACGAGCAAACAACCAAGCTGTAAAGTGTCACAGGGCCTAATGACAATGGTATCATCTCAAAAACTGACCAGAGAAGGAAATCCTGACTCGGTTTTCACATCAGTTACACGAATTACTCAGATGATCATTAAATTCTTTCATTGTAATTTTGATTTAGTTGAATTGCAACGTGTGCTAGAAGCCTTCAAACTTAGTTAAAACTCTAATTCTGAGACGAGAGGATGGCTACCCATAACCTGCAGGGAGAAGAAGGTATGTTAAAGTGAATTATGTTTGGATCCCCCATCTGACACATGCTCATTTCTACTCGGCCTGCAAGACCTTTACACCACCTTCAGTAGTTGTGAATAAATGACAACCCTACATAACAGCAGAATTATTCCTTCCCCAGAACTGTCAGGTGAAGATGCAGCTGTTAGACATTCATTATGTTTGGGAGATAATTTGTAGAGGGAAAGGTGTTGACCCAGATGTTTAAAATAAGCTTGTGCAGTGCATGATGTCTGATTGTTCAGAGCTATAAGGACAAAGTATAAAAACCTGTAGCTCAGGTTCAGCTGATATCACTCAGCAGCACCCTATAAAACTTGGATTACACACAAACCTAAAGACCTGAGAAACACAAAGGAATCTAAGCAGAATCCTATTATATACAGGACATGTATATGTCCTATATCCAGGACTCAAGTAAAGGTGGACATCCAACCCAAGGAACACAAATGAAGTGTCCTAGGCAGTTTTACTTGGGGCTATGTTTCCAAATGAGAGTAACTCCTGAAACATTCATACAGGAGCTCAGTCCTAGAGCACAGTGTGCATGGCAGATGAGTTTCTCAGGGGATACCCCCAGGGCTGGCAAACACACTCTGCAGCTTTGGATCAGGACACATCTACAAACTCATCCCAGAACTCATACCAAGCATGTCTGAGACTCTCAAGCCTTTTTAAGCAGAGCTTCCTGGATGTCTAAAGCTCTACAACACAATTGAATGCATGCTCAGAAATGCTTTGGGTTCTCCTATTTGGCACTCCTGCATTCAAACCTCCCAAGGACCTGCCAGCCGTGCCACGAGCACACTGAGCACTGCACAGGTGAGTTTTACACTCAGCCACGACTCCAGGCACGCTCATTCAGGGGCAGAGCTGCACGGCCCCAGGTCCTGCTCCCTCTTGTTTAGCAGCACACTGGTGCCACACAGCAATGCCTAACTTCCTGAGGCATGACTGATTACACAACACCCCTGTCTTTGCTCGAATTCGCAGTTCTTAGCCTCAACATAAAAGGAAACCTATCACAGGGAACAAAACAGGCAGGTCTATTGTGTAACGCAGTACAACAGTCAGATATCTTGGCACAGATGTACATGATTTACAGTCCTAAAGAAAACGAGGGCACCATTGTTCAGTCTAACACATTTTCTTGAAAGCAGCAGTTGTATGTGATTTTTCTGGGTCTGTATTAGCTTCACTATTTGCACTAAAACTCTTTGAGGTAAAGCAATTTAATATCTGCAACACAACTGAGGCAATGAAATGCCAACCACTGAAACTGTTTGTGCAGGCCTCAAATATAAAATACAGTAATCATTCTTAGGAAACTTGGTCACATTTTATCCACTCTCATTAGAGTAACACAGACACACAAAGCCTTCTTGTCTGCTGCCCCAGAGCAGTGTAAGGCTGTTGGCAGACTGTTCTGGAGAAACATCCATTTCTCCAGCTAAAGGATTTTTTGAGTTCATGGTCATGCCCTGGCCCTTAACCCTAATGAACCAAGGACCTCTTGGGCATGTCTGGATTAGTTACAGAGGAGTATACTTACAGTGAAAAATAATTTACAAACCCAGTAAAAACAAGTATCTACCTCAAGTATCATCTCTGGAAAAACAACTGCTCTCCATGCAAATCTATGTAACTTTATGATTCCATATTATTACAGTTTTCCTCACCTCCTCTTGCTGGTTAAAAACTGCATAGGATGCAGAGAGAGAACTCACAGAATGCTGCTCAGCCTGCAGAGGGGAGTGGGGGTGTAGGCAGGCTGGTGTTGCACTCACATTGGGAATAATGACCACCTTATGCACAGGCTGCACAAAAATTATGTGGCATTTCAGAGGCTGTTTCAAACATTTCAGAGTCCGTTGTTTTGCTGACTCCTCCCTCAATCCCACTGTCCTCCAACGTTTTAATGAGATCAGGACATGACACAGAAAACTGCTGATGGGGATAAGTAGGTATCTCTCTTCCATCTCTAACATGAAAGATGCTTTAAAGTTTTTATTTCTTTGTAAAAGTACTATTTATCTGAACACTGAGAGACAAGGTCCAACTCCACCATATGCCTCTAAACAGTCATTTTGAATTTTGGCACTAAATCACAAATTCCTCACCATCAATTCTAGGATCCTGTGGATTTACCTACTCACACAGAAGCATATCCATTTTCCTAAGTATTTTATATAAAATACATGCACACACCATGTTAATTGTTTCTTCCTCAACTGCTTCCTCTTCAATGGCTCAGTCTGTGAAGTGCCATAATTTAGTAATTCCATTCACTTATACCACACACTATTCCTCTAA
The DNA here is from genome assembly GCA_013397295.1 of Polioptila caerulea. Lineage (NCBI taxonomy): Eukaryota > Metazoa > Chordata > Aves > Passeriformes > Certhiidae > Polioptila > Polioptila caerulea. Next base: position 88,871 of record VYXF01009875.1, on the reverse strand, counting down.
AAATACACCAGAGGTGGTTAAACAACCTCTCAGTTAAAAAACAAAAACTACAGAGATTATACCCAACTCAAAGGATTTTGAAGGCAGTAACAGTAACATCCTTGGATTAATTAATTCCCCAAATCTGATACTGACTGAAAAATGCTGTTGACCTTAGGGGTGCTGAACCAGTCTCCAATTCTTCTGAAATCAGACCTGTTTGTTGTGGTTTACATAGGGATTCCTTTTTAATTACCTGGTTTCTGTTAAGATTATGCAATGTATTTGTTGCAACTGAAATGTAATGCATTTACTTTAATTATTGATACTCCCATCTGTTTACTCAGGGCACTTTTACCCAGAGATTGCTGTAAAGCCTGTTAGTGCACAATGGTAAGAGGGACATTACTTTTGTAACTTTTGTGAGTTTGGAGGAAAAATATCACTCAACTTGAAGCATTGAAAATTTACCTAGAATTTCTGACTTACAAAGTCTGAATACACCACAGAAATTTGCACTTGAGTTTGTAATAAGTGAAGTGCCTCCAGTGAAGTCCTCACTAACTGTATTGATCACCCAGGTACAGCTCCAGACTCTCTGGGAAGGTCACCAGCTCAACCCTACAAGTGCTCTTGCACCTGCCTGTTTACTGAACAGGAAGAGAAAGAAATGCCAACAGTAGCTCTGGCTGCTTGCAAGTGCAGCTGATCAATGACACATTCCATTACCAGCAGCAAAAACCAAAGACAAAGGAAGTTCCCAAGCTTCAGCAGCCCTGAATGCTAAAAGAAACCCCAAGCTGGAAACATGAGAGCTTTCCAGCAATTAGAAAAGACCAAAAAAAAAATTATTTCTAAAAGGGCCTACTGCAGGGCTGTGCAGTTCCTGTTCCAGCATCCTGAATCACAGCTCCTGACCAGCCAAGGCACTCAGTACTCAGAGGAAATCACCCTACAGAACTCCACAGCCTTTCATGGGATTTCTTTCACATTAAAGCCATGAGAACTGAAGGATAAAAGCACAAAGATGAGTAAAACCAGCATCACCATGACTATTATTGTAATGGATAAACAAATATTATTTACAAGTGCACACAGTCAATACAAAGCATGCTGTCAGCTTGGAAGAGTTCAGCTTGGAAGCTGCCCACAGCCAGAACAAGCAACTTCTCCCTGTCCTGCTCTAGGTACAGATAACTGGTCTGTTCTGATCTTTATACCTTGAGCTACACTCACAGTGAGTTAAATGCTTCACATATCCTAGTTACAGAAATGAATAGGCCAAAATTCATTTTCATTTCATGTAAAAGGTGAGACTCACCTTGTAGGCTTCCACCAGATGACACTGGCCTCTAAGCAAACATCATCCTTGAGAAAAGCAGGAGGCTAAAGCCCCAAACATGTCAAATTTACACAAGCAACAGAGAATGTTCAGAATATCTGCTTAAGATTCTCTCTCAGCATGACCTCACACCCTGGGTGGTACAGAAATACAAACATTCTTCTCTTCCAAAGATTGATCCACCTCAAACACCAAACCTCCCTAGATAAAAACCAGAAGTTGTTCTGCTATACAGGGGATTATGCTTGGAAGTGAAGCCTGCAGGGAGACCTGCAGGTTTTGAAAAGTCATGCTGAGCAGTTTGCCACATGAATCAGACAGCAAGAGCTACCACCACTAGCTTACTTACTAATTTTCCAAAACATCATCAGTCCAGGCAAATAGAAGGTGCCACGGGTATTAAAAAAAGGAAAAAATATTTTTTAAAAAATCTGAGGAAAATGGCTTGCTATAAACAATTCCAGGCCCAGAATAATGAGATAATGCCTTCACAATAAAAAAAAAAAATCAATAAATAAGTCAGTTCTTCTTAAGAGATAGTGTGCCAATCAAGCAAAAACCCTGTTACAGGGAAGAACTGCCAGCAGCACAAGTTATTTTAGCTGACATTACTTCAGAAAAAGCCCACCATTCACCATCTGCTCTGGCACAAATTCTGAATGCTAAGAAAGTTTCCAACATCACTGATGAAAAGAAAGCAGTCAAGATGAAGTTTTTGTTTTGCTGTTAAAAAGGACAAGCATCTAGGACAGCTCACATTTCAGCAAGAACAAACACAGAACAGAAGTTTTGCACATTTCATAAAAATCATTACAGAGAATTACAGTAAGGCAGAGTGCAAGTGTAGGGAACGGAACACAAAACAAAAAAACCTTTCACAAATTTTGTATGAGAAGCAGGTGGAAAACTCCAAACAGTGGATCACTTCACACTGGAGGTAAGAACTGTAAGTTTTAAGGGAATCTGACCAGACTGCAGAAAAACATTAATGGAAGCAAACACCACAGAGAAAATGGAGGAGCCATCACGTCAAGGAGAACAGTGGCACAAAAAAAGAAGCTTTCAAACATGAGCATCCACCTGGAAATCAGAGGTCTGGAGTTTGAAGAGAGCCTCTAACCAAGAGCTACCTAGCACTCTTAGATCCTCTGAAATGTCTGATGACTTCCTACAGGGATTATCCCAGGGCTCTGAGGACAGCACATGAGATCATGGAGGTGGAATTAATTCCAGTGCTATCCCACATATTCCTATCATTTGGCCAATGACTATAATGCACTTTCCCATTAAATACCTTGGGGAAGCAATTACTTTCCCATTTCCTCCCTAATTTTGTCTAGCATAAAAAATTATAAACAAACCACAAAAAACCATGAGTAAAAGCAGAATATGAAACTTGCCAAGTGGCAGGAGATTAACTATTCTCCACAAAAATACAACCTGGTATTAAGGGTTAGAACTGTGTGGTCCATCACTATGACAAAGTTTAGACAAAAACAGATGAACATAATTAAGAGATTTATTTCTCCCCCATGTGAAACACAAAGCTGGGATGTCACTGCAATTTATGAATGAGCTAAATATTGAAGGCACCTTTTTAACAGTCTGGAAAATAAGGCTCCAAAACTCCCTCATCAGTTCTTTCTTAGACAAAAGCTGAATAACAGATGGAGTTTTAATATTTCTCATGACACCAGATGATGCTTTATGCGCAGTCGTGCTCTCTTAAATAGTTATTTCAAAAAATTCTGGTTTATGGTAAAAAAAGGTTTACTTGTAATTTAATATCTATTATATTTTCTTCCTAAATGGAAGAAACCAACAAGGACAGTTTAATAATCTCAAAACTCTAGGCAGTATGTTCAACACATGAGGTAGGATTCCTAGAACAAAAATCCTTACTTATTTTTATGACCTTAAAAAAATATATAATTTTTAGAGTTACTGTACATGCTTCACTGTTACAGATTTCACACTGATAAGCTTAAAACATTTCAACATTTATGCTTTACTATAATCTTGCTTTTCTCTTTCTTCTTTCTTTTTCCTCCCCACAGAGCAATTTAAACAGAACCTTATTTATTAACCCATTTCAAATTCCTACCCCTTGAAGCAGATAGGAAATCCCATAGAAACCTGGGTTTGGTGCAACTTTCATTTCTCACAAAGCAGCCCAAAATTCATGCAAAGTTCAAGAACAAATCTTCAGACACTACAGGTTATTTTTTTTTTCCTTCATCCAATCCATTTCTGAATTCATCTAGAAATTACACTACTTACTGCTAAGTAGATTCTTTCCTTAAATATTCCCTTCCATTTTCTTTTACAGTATCCTAAGTCAAGAGGAGTTAGGAATGAAAGATCTGTGACAGGACTAAGGACTTTTATCAAACAAAAAAACCTTTGAATGTTTTTCAGAAATTCAAGAAACTCAAGATCCTATTTTACAATCAAATGAGAAGTGCAAACCAGAAGAAGTGCACGGGTTTAGGAGAGTGTTTAGTGCTGTCTAATCATCACATTGACACAGGTATGCAGCTGGCAAAAACCTTCATGAGGGCTCTAAAGCAGTTTTCTAGCATCTATCATACTTACCAGTAGATCAAAACTGCATTTATTTGAGAGCATTCAACCCATTCCCACAACAGCAGACAAACATTGGCCAAAGAAAGAAAAGGGAATCTGTTTGAGGGTCTCTTTTTCTCATCTGAGAATGCTTCAATTCCCACTGACAGCATTGTATAGCCATACAATAGAAGTCCATCTCACCAGGCTAGAAAGCTTTAACAGTAATGCTGAGATCTAACTCTTCCCAAAAAAATTATTTTATTAAATGCAGAGTGGGAAACAGAGCAATACTCCAAAACCTGGGTTTATTACTTCAGTTCTCTGAGTGTAGTACAATCTTTTATGATTATGATCACTCATGTCCTTTCCAGACACACCTAAGGTCACCAAAACCCTGGCTATGTTAAGTGTAAGAGAAAAGGCTGCAGCTCAAGAAGCCTTCCCAGCACAACATTTTACTGCAGGCAAACAAATCCCTGGGGCACAGAGTTCTAGAACACACAGATCAAACAAACCCCACTTTGTCATTCCATAGACAAGAACTTTCATCAGTTGTTACTCAGTGACCTTCCAGAGCCTAGGCCAGGAGGACAAGATATCTCTGTCCCTAAACATCTCTTGGATGTATGTTTACAATGCTGTCTGTAAAACATATTTCAGGTGGAGACCTTGCACTCACCGTCACAGACTTCAGAGTCATCCCGTGGTAGGTGCCCATGGTGTCAATCTTGAAGCCCTCAGTTTCTGCAAAGAAAAGGAAGCCTTCTGTAAATCCTGTGCACACAGCAGTGTAACTGCTAATGGACAGCACTGCAGATCTCTCTGAAGTTATTCTGCCAAAGAACACATCTTGCTGCTGCTGCTGCTTGTTTAGGTTCTGTGCCCAGTACAAAACCCGGGTAGTCACTAAGAAATCAGCTTCCTTAAGACAGAGGTGTGCTGTGGCTTCTTTCCTCTCAGCACAAAACCTAACTTTGTAATTAGTTCTCCACGTTTGTTCCCTGTCTCCACCAGCACTGCAAAGGGAATAAAGGCCCACAGAGCCAGCAGCACAGTCAGAAAGTAAATCAAAGGGGAGAGAGGCACCTGGCAGGGAACAAATCTCTGCTCAACTGCCAATGGTTTCATCTTTTGCAACAGTCTTCCCAAGTCTCTCATAAAATCTGTCCTGGTTCATTTAATGAGCCACGAGAGCCACAAACCACAGCTCTGGTGCCCATCAGCTTCCTGCTCTTCCTGACCCTTCTTTCTAGCAGGAGAGCTAAATAACTTGGATGAAGAGCCACTTGTTGCCTCCAGCAAACTCCAGTTTCCTGCCTGATGAATGTTCCCAGCAGCTACACAGGGGCCCCAGTACTATTTAGAAGCTACTCAGGTAGCAAATAAAACAGTTCTGATAATTAGAAAATAACTGCATAGTAGCTTTCTATACAAATTCAAATATAAGACATGTTAAATGGTCAGTGTAGGTACCCACATACATTCCTACAAACAATTACTGCAGTTTCCACAAGAGCTGCTGCAGGGCCCATGCTCTGCTGTCTGCAGTAGGGTGGCATCAGTAGAAGAAGCCACCTCCCAAACTGCACACTAGCTCTCCAATTTCCTGCCACAAACTCTGAAGCAATTGGTGAATTAGAGTTAAGCATCTCCAGCTTCCAGAGGGCCACAGCAAACCCCCCTGAAGCAGTAGCAGCACTGACACATTACTCAGAACACAGCTTAGCTTCTTTAATCCTCTCACATGCACCATGTGATATTGTACCTGCCAGCCAGTCACTTCTCTTACAGAAATAAACACTGCCAGAAGCAAGAGCCCTGCCCTTTGCATGTCTGTACCATCTTTAAGGTCTCAAGAGTTTGTACACTTGGGCACACCCAGCACCCTCAGCTCCACTCACTGAGCACAGCCTGGGCAAAGCAGGAAACAAATGTTTCCAGGTCAGGGACTCCACAGTTCCAGCTTCAATCCCACTTCAAAAACTGCTGAGGGTGTCAGCCAGGGTAATGCTGAGAACTGTATTCAAGGGCCGGGCTAGAAAGCAGGGGCACTTCTTCCAGATTGTTCTCCAAGGCCAGGGGCTGCTCAAAAGCAGACCTGGGATACAAGAGGAACCACGGGCCAAAGCAAAGGGGAGCAGAAGAGAGCAGGACCCAGAGCCCCAGGGCCATCAACACTGGTCAGCACAAATGCTGGGCCACACCTGTACTGGTTCTACCTCTCCCACGTCTCTCCCCTGAGAGGGGAGGCCTTTTTCACTGAGTCCTTGTTGAGTAAAAAATGAACAGGACTCTGGGTTGTTCTCGTTCTCCAGGTTGGTTGTTCTTTCCTTATCAGCAATTTCTGCACCCCAGGCTTTACACCAGCCTGGCCTGAGGGAGAAAGGCACCAAAGAGCCTCCAGCACACAGAATCAAGGTTCTCTTAAAGAGAATTCACCCAATTCTCACCAAGAACGGGCATTATTTCTACTTTTCTACCAATAACTAACTCCATTTCTATTCATGTAACACTGCACTAATTCTGACCAATCGTCCTGTGACCCAACACTGCAGAATGTGGAGGGGATGAAGAAGGAGGAAGAAGCTTAAAAATCACAAGGATCCTCCATCTTGTCTTCATCTACTTACTGTTCTAACAAATCCAAAAATCTCGATTTTTCACCCTGTGATAAATTACACATTATGCTATTATCTGATTTACATTTTGGAAAATCCTGTCTCATCCCAAAGCCTAGGGAGCCCTTTGCGTGGACAGAGGTTAAAAGAAGGATTTGTCAGAGGGTTTGGATCCTTTATAACATGCAGAGAAATATTCTCTGCATTCTGGGTTCCAACACAACCTGTGCTGCTGAGTCATGCACCAGCAGGAGATGAAATGGTAATACTTGGCCAAGAATTAGTTTATACCTCCAGCTTCAAAATCCAGCTTTACTGGTGGTAATAGAAGCAGTTAAAATGATAAACCATCTACTAAGAAAAGGGTATTTAAGAAAAAAGAGCCTCATAAATAAAGGTACCATGATGGTAAGACTTTGGACCCTTGTTTTTAAGCTGGGAATTAGATGCAGAACAAGTATTAAAAAACTAACTTGAGGGTCTTCAATACATTGGGAATTTTAAATATTATTACTACACAGTTATGACACATTTTCTTTAGGCAAAGAGCAGCCCATATTAAATGCTTCAGTCACAGGTCTAACACTAAGGACTGAAGAATGCAAGCAAGCCCAACAATAATTTTGTCATGAAAAACTGTACTGCAACCTTAAGTTTGCCAAATATAATCAATTTTAGAAATACATGCATTGTTAAAAACACCAACATCAACAGATGCCTTAAAACTCCATATTAAGAGACTAAGCATAATAACTAGAACTAAATAAACAACTCTAATGCTTAAAAACATAACCTATCACCACACTTTTTTCTTCTTCAGTCATTACAGGTATTATGGTCACAGTTTCTCAGTTCTGTGACCCAAAGACTGGTAAAAGAACCATAAAGATTTCCAGTGTGGTTCACCACAAGTTAGCTTCCTAGCATCCCCATGCATCAGAGTGCCTTTTCTTATTTAAAATAATTAGACCTGGAAATGAAAATATGCACCCTAATGCATCAGCTTTTGGAACTGATAATATTGTCCATCAGCATTTGGGTGTTTGTTCCATTTCCTTGCATCTAAGGACTAATGCTCAGAGTGCCTTCCATTTGCTTAAAGCCACTCCTCACTCCTCCACATCCATCTAGGTCACTCTGCATTTTCCTTCTGCAGCTCAAGTCATCCAATCCAGCTACAAACTTGAGCTCTGATACATTACCAAAAGAATAAAAGCTTGAAAAAGATTCAAATTAACCTGAATTTCTGGAAGGAAGTCAAGGGAAATAACAACAGAACAAAGCAGCATGTCTCAGACACTGAAGAGCTCAAGTTAAAGACTTGGTTTGAATTGTGGATGAATAAAACTGAATGACCACTTCTTGTTTCAGCTGCATACTCTTCAAGCCCCAGACAGCAACACTGCCTGGAAATGATTCACTACTCCCCTGCCCCAGTAATTTAATCCCTGACATCAAAGGTCACTCTGCATGAGTTTACTGAGCACTCCTGAACAGTACTGTACCTAACAAGTGCAAATTTCACACCTAAATTTCCAAGTTACCCTAATTACTTTACAAATTCTCTGTACAGTTCATATATAGCAGCTCTGTTACAATCTTACCAGTAATTAACAACTGAAGTTTCTCACAGTTAAAAGCAATTTATGTGTGTTTTCCAGCACAGAAGGGAATGTACAGTGCTGAAAGTTTTTAAGCTAGTTTGTCACACCAAGCCAGAAAGTACAGATAGACCACATTCTTTTCCCAAATGTGCATCTCTTGCACATATTCTCTGTTAGGTAAAAAAATAAGAATCATATAAATCTTAAAGTGAATGCAATAAATAAAAGTTTAACAAGTCAACCTAAATCTGACCAGTAAAACTTGAAAATCTTCTGTCTCCTGCTACCAATTCTACTCTCCCTGTGTGAAAGGATATCACACAATTTAAAACAAAATAACTTACAATGAGAAATGCTTTATAAAGAAACCTTCTTAACAATGTATACAAGAGAGAAACAAAATGTTATGGTCCAGAGTCATCTCAAAGATAATAAATTCACAGTCCTCTGTTCCCTGGGCTTGGCACTTAGGACTGATTGAAAGCCAGACAAACTCCTGGAAAATGGCAGCTGTGTCTGAAAATCCAATACAGTTCTAAATAAAACATCAAATGACAACAGCAAGAAGTCAACAGCAAACTTTCCTGAAGGAAACACTTGAACACAGTCAAGAATATTCTTTTCACCATTATGGGCTGAAATCACACAGCAGGACTTTGATTTACACTAAGTAGGACTGAATATTGCTGAAGGTTTTGGGTTTTTTTTTGTTTTGTTTTGGGGGGAGTAGTAACAATTGGCTCCTACCACACTGAAACTTTGAGAACAGGAACACTCCTGCAGTAAGCCTTAAAGCCTTAACCTTGGAGCTGCACAGGGAAACTTGACTTTGCCATCCACACTGAGAGATGCACTCAATGGGTCACAAAATGTTACATATTCCAGACTACTGCACACTTGGAAATCACAGAACAAACAAGCATGTGAAAAAGATCTTCTGAGGTAAAGCCACCCAAGAAAATGGGGAGAAAACAAGGTATAGCATCCAAAAATTTATATCAATAATGTGAACTTAAATATCAGACATTAAGGCACACAGGAGAGAACACTAAATAAGCTCCTAAAGCATCAAATGGCACTTGAGCACAGGATTTTTAAATCCTGAAAAAGACTTGAAAATTATGTTGCTCAAGAAGGTGTGACAAAGTGCAGTTTGAAAAACTATCCTCAACTGGAAAGATGCACATTAATAAAGTGTAAAAAAGCCACTCAAGTGAGTAACAGAAAGGAAAGGGCCAGGACTACCAAGGTAAAAGCAGAGGAAGTTTAGCACAGGATGGAGCTCTGTGCTGCTGAACAGAAGATTCAGGCTGGCAGTTGGTGATGGTAAGAAACCAAAGCAACAGGAAGGAAGCAGCACCCAAGCAAAGTGATTGCAAGCAGCTCAGCTCCTCACCTCAAAAACATTTGAGCAGTGGGGCAGGATGGGTGCACTGCCAAGCAACACGTCCTTGCACTTTGCACATGGGAATATCCAGGATGTGCAATTCCTACTGCAAACATTCTAATGCATGAATCACAGAACCTGAAGAACACCAAAGGGAAGGTTTCCCTGTCCTGCCTGACCAAAGCTGCAGGAACAAGGCCCCTGCTGGACAAAAGGTGACCAAGCCCTGCCCCTGGGCTGCTGAGCAGTTCCACTGACTGCACGGGGAACTCACTGTCTGCTCTTCAGGAACAGCACAATCACCACCCCCTCACACTGACTATTAAATCACCCTAGCAGCAAAGCCTTGCCCATCTGGCATGAAAATTTCAAGTTAGTCTACCAGAGAGGCATCCTGATACACTGCATCAGAAAGAATGAGCCATCACAAGAAGCAGAGAAATTTGGCTGCAGCTCAACAACTTCCTTAATGCACATTAAAATTCCTACATTTATTCTCTTAGCTCTACAAGCTTTGAATTTCTTATGCTAAGGACAAGACAGCTAATGGGAAAACTCTGTATAAAAGCACACAAATATTCAAAGAAAAACAGTTCATCTCTTTGCTGCCTAAACTTTAGACACTGTAGTATCTTACAAGACTGAATATAGGCAATATGCCACAATCCTCCTGCAACTAGAACAGGACTCCTGTGAACCCTTCCTAGGATTTCAGTACCTCTGAGGAAAGAGCAAACGGGTGAGGCACAAAGAAAAAAGTCTAGAGACATTGCCTTTTGGCTTTGTTTCCATCTTTAGCCAAACCCACCACTGTGCCCAATGTTAAAAGCATCACACCATCCTGCCTTCCACAGTTTGTAGCCAACCACAGGCAGCCAGAGGGGGCAGGGTGTGGAAACCCTTCAGAATGGCAGAAATCTGTAGGATGTTATCCATCATTACTAAATAAATGTGGATACAATGGCATAAAGACTTCAAATTATTACCCTTTGAACTTAATTATCTTTCTTTTCCTTAAAAGGCCCAATACAGCAATGTTTCCACAAACATGTGTGATTCCAAGTTTTTACTAGATTTCTTGTAAGAAAACAGTTTAATGAATAAAAATCTTATTTTCTTTTTAGTGGTGACTATTGCTGCTTGTAGTCTCACTTCTACACTGAATATCTGGAAGCCACAGCTTCATTTTGGGGGCAACTAAATTAAAACTCCCATAAGAAATGAGTTCACTTGTGACAGAGCTGCAAGTGGTGTGCATCATTCAGTTTTAAGCAAATGACATTACCAGTGCATTAATGCCTAATTATGACAGGAAAACCATCTGTACTCAGAGTTCCAGTTAGACTACAACTTCCAAATTATCAGTTTTACAATAGAATACTCTAGAAGTAAATGAGATCTTTGCTATTTTCTGAAGTTAATTTGAAGCCAAAGAAGACCTGAAATATCTCTAGGTCCTCTCCTAAGAAATCCAGATGTTAATTACTAATTCTGTGTAACTTCCATAAGTGCTGTACCAATACCTTTCATAAGCCAATCTCATGTTTAAAATACCTTCTTTCCAACACCTTATTTTTATTTCCAGTGCTAGCCTACACTTGGTATTCTTAACCTAGGTATTTCTTTAAATATCCCTCGAAACCTGAAATACAAAATTAGCTTTGTGTGACTGCACCAAATATAAGTAAGCAGAAAGTTAAGGCAGATAAACACACTCTAGAATGGAGTGTGACAGTGAGTTAGGCAGGTAGAATATGACACATCACACAAGAATCTTTCAGCTGGAACAATTGCTGCAGACCAGTCAACCCCATTTCAGCACCAAGAAAAACCCCAACACCACATTCTCAGAATCGCACAACACTGAAATGGATTTTTCACCATTACTAATCACAGACAATCTTTTTTTCCTTATCAGTCATCCGAGCTCATCTCTGCTTCCTGCTCAGAAAATTTCTACATTAAGCTCACACTGATGAGCTGCTCCACAAAATCTTCTGGGTGGTTCTTTCCTGCCATGCAAAACTTGTTATTTCCTCTGGCCTCCTGCACCACACACGTGTGGTAAAAGCAAAAAATCCCCCCAGGTGTTCAGGACAGATGTTGTCTGCAGGGTTCCTGACCAGAACCAGGTCATCTGCCAGCTAGGAGGACTCAGAGCAGCCTGAGCTTCTTGTAGTGAGAGAGTCCACAATGAATTGCAGGCTTTGGGACATTTCAACTCTTACTCTTGACCATTAATTCCTTGCTCTGTCTTTTTTTATTTCACACTGCCTAGTTTAGATATTTACTGCTTTTAAATCTTAACAGGAAATGGTATTAAAAGGAAAACTACTTGGCAGATAAATGAGTTTTGGAGATTTAAGATACTAACAGAAGGAAACTAAGGACTAGTGGATTGGTTTAGCTATTTATTTTTGATTCCTTTCTTTCCCAAATTACCTTGGCTTTTCTTGTAACAATTCATTCTTCATGGAAGCCACTTTAGATTATTTTTCAGTGTTGAAAAAGCTACCAAACATCCTGCTTTGGCTTTTTTCTCCATCCCACCATGGAACTGACAATGAGCAGTAGTAAACAAAACCACTGCACTGAAATTTAAGTATATTGAGGGCACCAGGGAATAGACTTCAAGAGGATATAATACAATATCTGAGCAAATTTCCCATGGGAAGTTTCATCCACAAACACCCCCATAAACATAAAGGAGGTATTTACATGCAAATGCATCTTTACAAAACTTTTTTTTTTTAAATTTACATAATTTGAGAGATGAGTTGGCTACAGTTTCCCTGAACAAAAAATGGTAATAACTTGGACAAAGCCAAATATTCTAAAAAATGCAAGTTGAATTGTTCACCTACAGCAGCATATAAGTCCTTGCAGCCAGAATAGAAGCCATTAAAAACATTAAGCCCTTAAAAACATGGAAGTTTCATTAAAGAGCAAAATTATTTTGTTTGAGAACTAGGAGGAAGAGGCAATTCAGAAGTGTAACAAAATTTGCACAACCTTCTGCAAGAAGCACAAAACCATCCAAGCACAACACAAGACTGCAAAATAAAACCACAGCAAGGCATGAAACCAAAGTAATTGAACTTGTGCTAAAAACAAGATAAAAAAAGCAACGGGGACAGAAGAAAAATTGCATTAGAAAGACAAATCATCATTTAATTTCAATGTTCACCATGTTTTAAAACTGGTGAGAACTCTTCAATATTGTAGATTGTTTCCATCTCCTCCCCAGTAGGGTGCTTGTGTTTCACACTGCTGTTCCCAGTTTGATTTTTTATTTAAATAGACACAAGTAGATAATCTTTACTTGGAATTACTGGAGACAACTTTTAGAGTAACTGATTGTTTGAAGACAGGGAATCTATTACATGTTATGCACCTGACAGTTATCCTCACACTTGTGCTTTTTTATTAATTGCATAGGACCCTCCCCAAATAAATGTTTTTTCCCCCAAGAAGTTCGAGTTTTAAGCTTTCAGTTTGCTTCCTAAGAGATAGAAATAATTTCTACAAAATGGTACTTTTGGGTTTTATTACTTGGAAAGTTATCTTTAGGCATAGCTACAGCTCTTTTGTTGTCTTTTCACAGGTTTAGGAAATAACAGCAGAGAAAATCCCATAATATGAACCTCAGGACTTGTCAGTTTTGGTTCTCCATCTTTTTTTTCTTTTGAAAAAAAGCATTGCCATCAACTTACCCTCTTTGCCTTTAAACCTTTCCTGATCATATCTGTTGTAGGCAGCTGGAATAGGTTGCTTATTTCGTAAAGTGGGATCCTAAAACAGGTGAAATAATAACTTGTTATTTAAACATTTGTAAAACATACTCAAAGGTAATTTTCAATTTCATGAAGAGTTACTTAAAACTACTCAAAAGTATAAAACCAGTTCATTTTCATAGGATTTCAGTGCATTTGAAAATCTCTGATGTTTCCATTCAATATCCACTTACAGTCTTACAGAAACAGAGTTTAGTACTGAATGCCAAGAGAACAACTTGAGGCAAAACTGAAATAACAAACAGTAACAAACTACATTACTAAAATCTCTACTGAGTTTTTGTTATACTTAAAGAAGTAGCACGGAAAAAAACATCAGCAGATAATTCATGATTAAGGCTTCAGCCACAAAAAATTTCCCTTGTCAGCCTGATTAAGATAAAATGTTGCTAATAAAAACAAATTTTGAGGAAAAAAGGCATTCTGGGAGAGAATTTTTTAAAAAGCACCAATCTAGAGGCACATTCAATACCAATTCAGTCCTTTCTGTGGATGGCTTACTTATGTATTCACACCTATTCTGAGTGGGACATTTGAATAATGCCATGCACAATTTAAGAAATTCAACACAAAGCAAATATTTACATGTTGGAATTCATCTTGCTGTTTAAATTTAATTCTTTGTTAAATGAAGTAGCAGCAAAAACAAAACACAGGATGATTAAACAGCTTTTAGAGCAGACTAGTACCATGTTCAAAGATATATTAGATTTAATAGAACACAATAGTAAACTCCACAATTCTAAACAAATCCTGTCTAATACCTGGAAGTAAACAGAACAGAAGAAGTCTGTCCTGATTTATTACAGGCAAAAGAATGCTGGTTCGAGCTGTTCCCACTCATGAGTCATGCTCCAGATTCTTAAACATTTGCTACCCTATCTGTCAGAAAAGCAGCAAAACATTTCATTTGAAATGGCAGCACTCTCATCGAATTCATTTTTTGCAAATAGATGCAGCATGTGGCTAATGCTTGATAGATGCAGAAGCTGGCACGAGCAGATTTATCTCTCAGGAACAAGAGCATATTGAACTAATTAAATTAATATATTCAACTCTTTAAATACCAATAAATGCAACTTAAGTCAAAGAATAGCTGTGAAGTTATGCTTGAAAAATGTGCATTTTTGGGAAGCAAACCAAAACAAATAGTGTAATAGTGAGAAGACACAGCACTCTCACTTTTGGTGTCCCAGCCAAACACTGCTCTTACCGTTGGTGCTGTGTTTGGGGCAGGTCTTTGCTCAGGTGCTCGGCCTTCTTCTCTGGCTTTAACTGATTGAAGAATTGCAAAAATATTCTTGGCAAAGTTCTGAAAAACATATTAGGTACCTGTGAACCTTACTGACCATCTGCATTTCACATAACAACCATCCAGGCAGAAGACAGCACTTGGTTAACTTATGTTTCACCAAAAACCAAAACTGGTGCACCAATTTTCTCAATATTTGATTTCTGACCCCTTTCCTGTGACAGGATCCAAACAATCACAGGGTTCTAAGGCATCACTGCTACCCCCCATTCTTTAAGGCCCTAACTAAATCTAACTGGTTTCATTACACCACAAGGTAAACCAAACTCCTCTCAAAGCACTTGTAACCTCTAAGGTGCAGGGTTAAGTGTACACAAAGTCTCCTACTAATGTCAATTTTCAGTAATGGTTCATCAGTAAAAGAAAAATAGCTTTTTTTTTACTGGTTCAGAATAATATAAAGTATTCACAAAACACTAACACCAGAGTATTGCACATTAACACTGAAGTGGTGTTAACACCACTGGTATCATGAAACAAACACATGAATTCCAAAAACAAAGACTTCTGGGGTGAGTTTTGTAGAAATCACTTAGAGAGTTGCACTGCAAAGCTCCCCTGAGCCTGCTCACTTGACCTCAGGGAACATCTTGTCAATCTACCACAAGCCACCAAGAGCAGGAACTGGGAGACCACCAGAAACCACTTCTAAAGGCAAAGCCATCCCCTGAGCAAACCCAGTTCTTTTGACAAAGTCTGAAAGAACTCACACAAAACTGTATTTCAAGTTTTTTTAGTCAGAAAAATCCCAGGGGAAAAACAACTTCCAAGAGCTGCAAGCCATGCACGTACCAATTATATGAGGATACTCAAAGTTTAAACTACAGGCTTTTACTGCAAATTCAGATTTCTCCCAAACCGTGGCCTGGGCATCGTATCAATCACAATTTTTGTCATTGCTGGGCTTTATCACACACTGTCTCTAGGAAACAAAGCTCCTCCATCTCCTGAAACTCGTAAGGAGGAACTAATTAACAACAGCAGCACTTTATAAGAGTGATTGTCCATGCACAAGCCAAATCTCCCAGTCACAAGGAAGTTACAAGCAACTTTCACATCCGTATTTCACTCACAAAACCTACAGTTAAACATAGTCTTAGAGGGAGTTTGAACTTCAAATGATGAACTTTTCAAAGGTCTTTAAACATAGGGGATTTTAATAGCCTTAAATTGCACATCCTGGACCAAACTCAGGTTAAAAAACCCCTCAGGATTCCTTCTCCCACCTGCTGAGAACAAGCCACTAATAAGCAGGGACTCAGAAGAGTTCTTGCTGACATCTTTTTTCCACAGTGTGAAAATGCAAGTCCCCCAGGGCCACAAATAATGGCTGTTTGGAAAGGCAGAAAATCAACAGTTTTTAAAGCAGTGCTTTAACAAGCACTCAAACTAACATCATCTTCTTGCTGGTCACTGGCTTGGTCAGGGATATGGGATCATATTACTGTGACAGAAAAATGATTGAGCAGCAAGTCCACTGCACATAGCAGCTGATTTGTAAAGCCCTGCAGAGTTGAAGACTGCTAAGTTTTCATTGTTCATCCCTTCAGAGATCAGAATATGAATATCCATCAGCTTCTGACCCAGATTTAGTTCAACATAATAATCAAGTGCAATTTTTTTACTACCAAAAACTTCTGGTCTGGGGGACAGAGCAGAAAAGAAGAGGGAAAAACCCCCCAAACATCAAAACATTTGTTTCTCTGCAGAGAACAACACTGAGTTTCTCTGCCAACAGTGACTAACACACACCAAATCAAGTTACTATCACTGGAGGTGATTTAATGCCAGGATGTTTGTGGAGAAATCCCAGGGCCAGTCACATCAGACTGCTCTGATGAGGAAGGCTTAATGAAGTTACATCACTAACTAAATTCCTTTTGTAATAAAAATACTTCCATCACAATATATCATAGTTTATTCTAAAAAACTGCAGTCTTTAATTTCTGTAGCTCACCATAAGCTAATTATCATTAACAAAGACTCCTGGTCACTACAGCAGCTTTATCATGCTAATAAAAATAAATAAATATTTTTCTAATAGTATTCATCAAGGATAAATATTGGTTTCTGCTTCATTGAAAACAATTCTAGAGGAAAAAAAGTTTGAAGAAAAGAATACTTCACCTCAATCCTCTGACAAAAATAAAATCTTAAATCTAACATTTAAAACTAGAAGTAGATACCCTGTTACACAATGTGGCTTATGGTGCTTCAAAACCTTCCCACAGCTAAGTTGTAACCAATTCTTAATCAGATTTACACTCTGGTGTTTCACTGTCGAGCAAGAGGAGCCTAAGAAAAATCATATAAATTCAAAAAAACTCTTATTGGAACTGACAGTAAGGACTTCTTGGACATGCAACCCAGGAAGATCAAGAGCTGCAGAATGCTGGAAACATTGTCCAGACTTAGAGCAGGGCTGGAGAGGGAAGAATTGAGCCCCAACTCCATTTCCCTACACATTTGCTTGATGTGCTGATACATACTGCTGAATTCTTCACTAGCCACTGGCAGACTGAAAGGCATGATGCTGTGCCAAAAAGGCAATATTCCTATCACACATTTTCAGTAATTCCTATCTATGGGATGACAAGAAAAATGCAAATAGCATGGAGATGGCCTCATAAAAGTACAGCAGTAATTAAAACACTGCTCATAAGGAACATGAAGTGATAAACTGTATATTTAAAAGAAAATATTTTGCACATCTAAAATTAAGGCACATATTTAAATCTGGAATTCAAATCAAAAAGTGAAAAAATCATTTAAGGCATCACTCTCCTCTGCCTCAGAATATGTAGCTTCAATTTGCAAACTTTCACCAAGTCTGAAGTTGATTTTCTCTCCTCCCTGCTCTTGTAATTCACAACTGCAGGGACTCACAGTACCCCCCAAACTGTTCTCTGCACACTTTGGAGCCAGACAAGCCAAGCTGGGGCACACAAAAAGCACACTGCCACACAGGAGGTTATAACCACCTGAATAAATAGGTGTTTGTGATCCTGCTTTCAGGACAATGGCAGCTTAAGACATTCACTACTGGAATTTTTATTGCTAAACAACTGAAAGCAGAGCACATCACGACTTTGTCAAGCTTCAGATTAGGGGGCCTATAAAAAAATGTTGATAAAATTGAACTTGTTACTAATTTGGGGAGGAGAAAAAAATAAAACTCAGACACTCCTTGCACAAAAAGTTAATCTGGGCATTTCTTTGTGTTGCACTCAGAAAGTTAACTGTGCATTACTAAAGCTGAACTGAAAACAGAGCTAGGAGTATATTTGCTCTTCTATAGCTATGGACTATGCTCCCTATTTGTGGACTATGTGCTCAGTAAAAAGGTGAAATCTGCACTTGTTCTATGTTATCTTCTCTAAATTTCTATAGCAAGAATATTATATGAAAGACAACTGAAAAGTTTAATTTGAAATGTTAATGCAGAAGTGTGAAAGAGCAGCAACATTGTAACAGTCTGAAGATACAGCACAGCATAAAATCTCAAAAATCCCAATCCCCTTGATACATAATCCCAGTTTATTTCTCCTATGAATGTAGCATGTGGAAATACATAATTTTTTAATATTTCTGTTAGTGTTTCAGGAATTACTTTATAGCTGACCCAAATATTCTTTCAGGAAACATAATGCTTTATTCTACAGATTTTTTGGTCAAATTCAAGGCCCATATAGACAAAACAAAGTTTATTATTGCTCAACATAAATACAATTTTTAAAATCTGGCCCATCTTTCCTTTAAATGCTGCACTCAAACTGTTTGCAGGAGTGCCTGGCAGCACGGGAAGACCCAGCCTGGTTTTACCAAGGAAGCCAGTCCTGCCTAAGCCGGACTTGGGGCACTCAGGCTGTCCCTCGATATTTGTGCAGAGCCACCCCAAGGCACCCTCCTGCTCCACCTGAAGGACTAAAGAGGACACCAGCTGCTCTTAGCCTGGCACTCCTTCACTCCTTCCATTTGCTGCTCAATCCCACTGCTGTGAATTTCAGGAACACGAGACAATTCTGCCACCTAGGGCCTGCACATAAAGATGCTTTCACAATCAACTGCTTTTAAAATATCCAAAATTTTACTCTCAGACCTCTTAGTTGTCTAAAGTGATTAAAATACTATTAGTCTTGCTTCAAAATTGTTTTTTTCCAGCTAAAGTAAATTACTGAAACTTTAATTAGAACTGTAGTATTAACCTCCTCAAAGGTGACCTCACTAGTAAGAATGGTCAAGAGTCAGCAGAACAAAAATATGAGAACTGAAGGTAACTGAAAACATGATTTCTTACATTTACTTCAAGTACAGTAGTTACTGTGAAAAGGATCAAACCTATAAAGAAAATACATTAATTTAAGAAATAAAATATTAAAGTACTAACTGCAGAAGTAGGATTTTGCAGGTGGTAACACAAAACTAGAAATCACAACCACCACAAAGATCAGCTATATCTGCAGAATAATTGTGTACAAGAACACAGAAGACCACAAAATAAGATTCTGGAATAGTTCAGATGCTGTATTAGATAAATTTGCAATTGTGGGATCCATCCAAGGTAAATGCCACATGGTAGGAAAATGCCAATCTCTCCAGCTAGGTCAGCTGCAAACTCCAATCATCCTCCTCAGTTCTGCTCTTCTCTCACCATGCACACAAAAATACCCAGAAGCTGGGGGTGGCACAGTGGGGAAATACAAATCAAGATTATGAAATTTAATACATCAAACTCACAGACAAGAGCTATGAAATGAAATTGGAGTTTGAAGTCTGTTCCCTTTTGTATTAACATCTTGTGTCAAGTAGCTTTCCCAAAGAAAAGTACAGATAACTAGGACATGACAACAGGGCTGCAATAACTAAAGATACAAAAGCTGAAAAACTATGAAGGGTTAAAAAAAAAGTTGTTGATTTAATCAAATTACTTGTTATAAGATTTCCATGCTTTTAAAACAAAGCTTAAGAAAATGTGCTGGATTTTCCATCCAACCCAGTCTAAGTCTTTCACATAAGGACAGAGGATATATAAATATAAGGATTAAGGTAGGAAAGATTTTATTTGATTCAGGCTTAGTTCCTACTTTATTAGAAAGAAAAAAGAACAATTTTATATTAAACAAAAGCTGTAATTTAGAATATTTTCCTAAATTTTTTGTACATGTATTAAGCAGGGAAAGTAAAACTACCCAGACTGCAGGAGAATCAAATTCACCAGTCTGCAGCAGTGAAGCAACAGCAAGAAAAAACCAGACCATTGCTTCAACATTTCAACCTTGACCTTGTGAGTAATATACACTTAAAAGAACAAGGTAACACTTAAAAAGGACAGAATCTCATGATGTAAAGGTTATGAAACTACAGAGACTCAGCTCCACCTCTGATCCCATACCAAGTCTTAATAGTTTGTCCTTTATAAACAGTTACCTGCAGAAAGAGCCCACAGCCCATCATTCTTAGATTGGATACACACCTAACTCCATTAGAAATATGTACACCTCAAATACCAATTTCTCCTGCCCAACTTACATGGTTCTACTTCAGTGCTTTTCCCTGGACTGTCTCCAGGCAGGCAGTAATGTTCAAATGCAATATTAGGGCACTCTAGACTCCCAGTGCCTGGCAATGTCTTCAAAAGATTTACACGAGGCTCAGGGAGGAGAAAATATTTCAAGATTTGCTAGAAGCTGAGAAATGCACCAAAGCAGCAGCTGGGCCAGCTGCTCACAGATGTGTAAATGTGTCTGCCTGGACAATGCACCCCTAGGAGTGTGCAGCTACTGTTCAGCTTCTCCACTGAAGAGATTTAGAAAGGTTATGTGCTATAACCTTTAAGACTTCCCATATCTTTGACAGGCTGGATTGTGTTATTTCCTTGTACAGAGGGTTAGAGTTCACTTGAGAAAATGTAATTCTAACATACTTACAACTGAGAGAAAAGATAACTGAAGAGTGCTGGCCAAAATTTAAAGTTTGAGCAATAAGCTGTGGCATTTTCCCATGAACTGGGTCTGGTTGAGGTGGAGTTAATTCTGTCCTAGCTGCCCTGGCAGTGCTGCACTGTGTCTTGGTAGCCAGAAAAGTGCTGCTAACAGCCCAGGGTTTCAGCTGGACCGAGGCTGCCTCCTCAGCAGTCAGCTGGGCTGGGCAGGATTGGGGCAGGACAGCAGCCAGGCCCCTTCTCCTGGACCCTGGACAGCAGCCAGGGCCCTGACTCCAGGGACCCTCCCCACCAGGACATTTGCTCAGCAGTGGCAGCTAAGAGAGAGAAGGATGAGGAGCATTTCTTGTTAGAGAATTTCTCTTCTGGAGCAACTGCTAAATGTAGCCAAGCCCTGCTCCCCAGGAAGTGGCTAGAAGTGTGATGCATGACAGAAATCTTAGGGGTCAAATAAACTGGGAATGAATAACACAGCTACTGAAGCACCTTCTACAACAGGAGTAACAATGCACTCAAATTACACATTGTCATAAACCAAAAAAACCTCACATCCAGGAAAAAAAATCTATCACTGTAATTTCAGCAAGGGGAGATTTGTGGCAATGAAGATGCTGGCAATAAAAGCAGCAGGTGAAAGGACAGAATGCAAGTGTCATGAGAACTTTTTAAAATGTTAAAAAAAGAACACTACATCACCAGAGACTTTAAAAAATCCTGGAACAGTTCTATAAGGCAAACTTCAGAATTAGGAAGTGTGTCCAAAAGGAGAAACAGTAAATGCTTCAGAAACACAGTTAATATTATTGGCATCTAGGAAGAATTTGGAGGAGCATATTGCTGGAGGAATCAATATTTTCCTCAAACATATCAAAACCAGAGGAAACCTGTCAGCAAGCTGAAAAGGTCAAGAGATTTTCCTTGTACTGTGGCCTGATCTTCCTAGTGTTTCCTTTTTGCATCTGAAACTGTTTCTGCATCTTAGTTTATTACAGAGAACACTGGGAAAACTTACACAGGATTGTTTCTCTGCAGAAAAGAGCTTGAGAAGCAGCCTTGGACTGAAGCAATTTTTGCAGAGAAACAACAAAATTTACATTTAGGAGTGCTCACTGTTTGTTACCATTCACCCAGGAGTTCCAGAGGAAGTCAGATATTAAAAAGCCATGCACTGCTGAAGTCAATTTTGGTTTTAAATACTCCAGGAGGGTTCAAGAGACAGCAGATAAACCCATGCCAAGCAGATAGTGAAAATTTACAATAAAAAGAATTATCAGGCACATCAGCAATTCAAGTATCATACAGAAGAGTCAAAACAGCATTTGCAGAGCAGTATCATGCTTCCCTGATCAAAATTCTTAAAAGGAATAGGGAAGAAGGGAAGAAATTATTTGCCTGAGTCAACATAACTGAGTTTCTTCACAACTTTCAAGAAGGTCTTAACAAAGGTTCTTGAAATAGAGAAAAAAAAAAGGGGGGGGAATTTTAAAAACCACCAAAACCCCACCCAAACACACACCAAAAAACCCTCCCAACCAATGTACAAATGAAAAACCTGAGCTGTTCTGGGATAAATCACAGCCCTCAGTAACATGTGATGTTTCCCCATCTACTTACTCTCACTGCTACTTGTTGGAAAATATAAACATTAACACTCGGTGATTTCTGTCCAAGCTATCAAGAATGTTCCTGCAACCCTGCACAAACCGAAATAGAAGATTTGCTGTTATGCCCATACACTCAGCAGGCTGCTCACAGTAACTGCATGTTAAAGTCCAAGAACAAACTTCTGCTCTTGTTTCTTGTCTTCCTCCCTGTGTCATGTTTTGCTTAAAGTCACTACACTTCATCTCACTGGTACTACAACAAAATCATTCCTCTCTTCCCTAATATCTTTAAAATTTCACTTGGAAAAAAAGGAGAGACAGGAATGCCATGAATTATTCATAAAAGGAGGAAGAGCTACACAGATTCCTTCAGTACAAACCTTTCCAGTGACTAAAACATCAAAGCTTTTACCAATTTATCAGCTGCTCAGCAGCAAGCCTTCTACAAATCTCCCAGATTCAAAGAAGCAACACTCACTCTGTAGGTGGCACACAGGGATGTGCCACATACCCAGTAATTACCCCATAATTCATGAATTAAATTATTCTACCACTAATGCCCTGGGACAATACTGGGAAGTTGAGAGCTACATAAAATATTGTTAAAAATAAGACAAATGAAGACTGAGAGCTCATTCACTTCTAAACATTATTCTCCTGTGACAATACTTAAAAGAAGTAGTGAAGGCAAAGGATGCAGTTTGACAATAACCTCAGGAAAACAGACCCTTGAAACCTTCTAGGAATTGGCTTACTGCTTCCTTGAGAAATTTAGTGCCAAGTAGCTCTGCAATAAAGAAAGCCTCACTGTGCAAAGAGAGCAAGCTGTGAGCTGTGCTTGCAACCATGTTCAGAATAGCACACAACCAGTGCAGCCAAAAGCAGCATGAAGGGACAAAAACCTCTTCATGGTAACACTTTCTGGTTTTGTTCATTCCAGGATTTTTCCTCCTTACTTCTTTGGTGTTTTCTACAACATCACTTGGTTTGGACTTTCAATGTACCCATGTTGCTCTTCCAATCAATTATTCCCCACTTATCTGTTTCCAATCCACAGGTTCTTTCACAGAGCCCTCCCCCCTACTGGGCTCAAAGCAGCTTTGCTTAAGAGGAATTAAGTGATTACTTCGTATCTTTTAAGTGCCTAAAGCAAGCAGTTGGAGATACAATTTAGATTTACTGCAACCTGATAAGGACAAACTCTTCTGTCACTGTGCCAACAGACTTGCAAGCCCACCTTTCCACAGAAGACTGAGCATAATCCCATCCCCATCATCTGATTAACAAATTAGAAACAGAAAATAAAAATACAGTTTTTCAGAGGGATCATAAAACTCAGCTTTGGATCCAGAGCATTACCTTGCCTGTGCTTTGTAAGATTGTAGTTCTTGTCCTCCATACTCTCTCTCTGCTGACAATATCTCTAGTTACATCCACTTCAGCATCAACAAAACTTCTCTGTTTAAGAGCAGTTATGTCATCATCCAGATCAGTTTTGATAGTGGATCTTTTCTTTGCCATGATTTTGGCTTTGATAGCAGCAATTTTTTCCACTGACATAGCTTCAGACAAGGACCTAAATGAGCAAAAGTAACAGTAGAGATGGAATAATTGCACAAACAATTCTCCTGAAAGAATTTGTGAATGAGTAACTTCATCCTGCCAAAGTTTAAGGCTATGCTATAAACCACACAACAGTCACCTCATACATACACTGAAATATAATATGGGCTTGGCATTGCTGTTTTGGGCATGCAAATCCAATCTGTGACAAAAGACTCACAGTACTAACACACAGACCATCCAAAAATCCCAACTATCCCAAACAAAGATAAAGAATCCAAATGTAAAGCATCAGCCTTCACTTATAACAACACCCGAATTTCAGTTCCCTGTTATTTTTAGTGGATTACAATTTTGTGCCCACTCAACCAACCCCTGGCTGCTCTGAGGCTCCCAAAGCATTACTGTAAATCTTGGCTGAGATGCAGTTGTGTGCACTTGGTCCCTAGGAAGGTGTGGTACCTCCTCAGACCATGCAGGCCAGCAAACAACAGATGGTGCTAACCTTGTCCACTTTAATCTGGGTTTGAGAGAACTCCCTCATGTCCAAGAGTGCAGCACCTATGTGTGTCTGCTTTTAATTGTAAACACAGAACTGGGCTGTCAGTGAGCCCTACTGTTTGGCAGGTGAGCTGAAGAAAAAAAGATAAAGACTGAATTGCACAACACTAAGTGTCCATACCAAATTCACTGTTATAAAAGTTGTTCTTTCTTTGAGAATACATGAAAAAATTAATGCAAGTACTGCTTGTGAAGCATTCTCCTTTATGATATGGGAGAAGGAACTCCTCTGTGCTGCTGCTTGGTTCACAGCAGGGTCAAGCATGGAGTTGAAATTCACAGCTTGTAAATATTTGTACTTGTTTTAAAAGGGGTAGTCCTTTACATTTAGCATTAAAGTAACTGGTAACTAGAGAATAAAAAATAATTCAAACAACACTTAGTAATCCTCACTGCAGCACTGCAAACAAGGTAGCATCCAAATTATTAGTTTATACAAAAATCACATGTACTTTTTGATGTTTTTACTCTTAAGCTTTCTAATCATGCCACAATCAGATTTTTTTTCCTATCATTTCCTTTTCAGTACACCTATATAAGAGACAGGAAGAAGTCATACAAATTACACATTTTACATACAACAGCTGCACATTTTCAGGTGGTTAGCTATAATTCTGGATTTCATAAATGCCTCAAATCTGCACTGTCATGTGTTTCAAGGTCTGACTCCTTGAACATGACAGAGTATCAAAGAGAGGAAAATTTCCACTGAGAGCTGCTGGACAGAAGTAAAACTGGCTGCTTTGAACAGCACAAGAATTGCTCTCCATCCTGTAATTAAGCATTAGCACAAGGCAAAGTCTCACCTGATCTGCTCTGTTTGCACAATGCCCTCTTTGTGTCCTTCCAGCCGAGCTGCCAAGCGCTCCTTGTCGAGGCGCACGCACTCTTCATCCTGGAAGGAACAGTCACCTTTAACTTCTTGGGCATTCTCTTTTCAGATAGAAATACAGCTAGAATTAAAGCTATTCAGAAGTATTTTCTCCACATTTGCAAGGACTATCTTTATTTCCAATGATATTCAATCTAGGCAGTAGCATTAAGTGCAGAGCTACTGGAAGTTTCCTCAAGAACCACAATTCCTCAAGTCTAACTCCTAACCCCTCCCAGTTCCCATTCACAGGAACAGAGCACTCTGTACACCAAAGGACAGGTAATTCCTGGGGAATTCCTGGGAAATTCCTGGGAAATTCCTGGGAAATTCCTGGGAAATTCCTGGGAAATTCCTGGGAAATTCCTGGGAAATTCCTGGGAAATTCCTGGGAAATTCCTGGGAAATTCCTGGGAAATTCCTGGGAAATTCCTGGGAAATTCCTACAAAACAGATAAACACCATCATTTACCTCCACCCCCAATTTGTATCAATCACAATCACTGTCATTACCTCTATTCTTGGTTTCTTTGCTTCTGCTAATATTTCATCTGCTGCTCTTTTAACTACAAGAAAAAGAGGACATTAAAATGCAAAACTGTAGTAGATTTTTATCAAATAAACATCAAAGTTATTTTTTTAGTTAAATTGTACCTTGAGTGGATCTTTGAAGACCGATTTCAAGTGGAGCACTTCTGTCTATGCTTGATGAGGTTGCTGCATTCAAACAGAATATTCAGTTTAAATGGAAAATATTTGCAATAATATTTGGGTATAAAAGAAAGGACAACAGAGGAATTGCAATGATGGAAACTCTACATATTAGGTGGCAAAGGTGGTCAAACACTGAGACTAGTGGAACAGAGATATTCAGAACCTGACTGAATGTCAAGTTAAATCATGTTGCTCAGGGTCATTTGGCCCTTCTTTGAAAAGGGGACTGAACCAGGTGACCTCTTCTGGTGCATTCCAACATAAATTAATCAATAATTCTATGATCTCTATGTACCACTCATAAAAGAAAACAGAGTCACAATGAAAATTAGAACCCAAATCAAGATCTACTGGTTGGTTTAAGTTTGTTTTTTTTTTTAAAGACAACCTGCTGATCTCTTTAAAAATATATTTAAAGTTATTTCACTCATAATATTACAGAAATAATCTCATACACCAGGATACTTAAAATTTGAAGACCACCTATGCAACAGAGCATATTTCTGGTTTTTTTCACAAAAATCTATTTTCTCTAACAGTTGTTAACAAAAAATTTAATATGAGATGCTAGGCAAATCTGCCAGACTGACAAAGCAGTGATTTAATATATTGTATTAAACTGAAGATTTCATCCCACACATTTCTTGCATTCAAGATCAATGTACTACTGAAAGCTTCCCATAGTCTAGAGAAGGAAAAAACATACATGCTAACATTCTAACTCAGTTATTAACCAAAGTAAGTTAATAGTAATAGTAATAATAATGGTCACCTCTAAAAGGAATGCAGCTCCTATCTAAGCAAACCACAATTTCGGACTACAATTAAAAATGCAAGAAATAATAACTTGGTTTGAGAAGTTTCAGTACATTCAGTTAAGATGCAAACTGCCTGTTGTTACCCCATCTTCCCCTCCTGCCCCTCACTTGTGCCATCCATGTGAAGCAGTGAAGAGCACTGTGTGTCCAAGCCAAAAGAACACATTACTCACATGTTTCCCCATTTAGGTATGCAAGCAAATCTTTCCTATCAGGTCTTCTGACCACAGGAATGTTTTCAGTCTGAAAAGACAGCAAATGTGACATTAAACTGTTGTTTCCTCACAGAGACTCTTGCTGAAGATTTTTCACTTTTCCTGAAAACTGCTCCTTCACACAAAGACAGGACCCAGTGTCCTGCCACCCAAGGAAACTCAGCTACCAAGCTTCAAGTGCAACCACAGCCTAGAGGATGCTCAGCCACACAAAATTAAACATACAGCCTGCTAACAAACTGCAAGAGAGGGCAGCCTTTTTCCTCCTTCCCTTCAAACTTGCAAATAAGATTAAGAACCAGCTTTTATCACACACAGACACACTTCTCTGGCAGAGTCTGTGTTGATACATAGAAATGAAGTATCTCAGTGGTGTTGTTCCAACACAGCACTGCTGTTTCAGGTAACTGTAACAAAGCACAAGGAAAGATCAAGAGGGAAAACAGTCAAATGGAAATCAAAAGGACTTCTTCAGAATTCCTGTACCTTTATTTGTAGGGCTTAGCCAGTAATTGTTTTAATTGGCTTGCTTACTTGCAAGCCCACTCCAAAGCTGTTCAGCTCTCTCCATTCTGTAGATCCCTCCCATCTAAGGCACTAAAGAATCATCTAGACTGGGATCACCCCACACAAGAGATGGACAAAAGTATTCCTGAAATAGTTCAGTGCTGGAAACAACTCTGCCCATAGAATATCAAGATAAATGCTGCCATTACTGTTACTAATTGGTTGACAAACTCCTGCTGTGAACATAATTTGGTGGTTTGAAGGGATAATCTGTGAGGAAGTGAAATGTCAAGAAAAATACTCCACCCTGACAGGACCTGTTATGTGATCCTTCTGCAGAGGTGATTTCTTTTGAACACTCACACACTTGGCTTGGTGTCATTCTCACTTTCCCCAGCCAAATTCATACACACAAGTGTTATTATCATTCCCTGAAAATAACTACACACACATTCATTAGCACAAGACAAAAATTGCATTTTGGATGCTCTACTTACTGCAGCACGACGGACATACACGGGGTGGGAAAGGTGCACATTATTGAGCAGGAACAAGATGGAATCCAAAGTGTAGTATTCCCTGGGCTGGCCCTCCTTCCCTGTCCTGTAACACAGAAAAAGATTGTAACATTTAACCTCTCCATCTCTGTCTCAAGCACAGCCTCTTCTAGAAAAGGTCTCTTTCCTTTCCAGATGACAGTTTAAAAAGCAAGCAGTTCTTATCATGATCAGGCTATTGCCAAACTAATGAGCTCTCAATTGTGCTAAAAATTACAGGTGAGGGAGATGAGTTCTTGCAGCCTCTTTACTGAATGATTATTTTAAAAAATCTTCCCAAAATAATCCAAAATAAGAGCTGGATGCATTGTAAAATAAACAAGCAAGACTTGGGAAATGGTAAGTATATTCCCCCTCATTCACACTATTTGTCTGATTATCAAAGGAATTGTCTGTCCTATGTGAGACAGCCAGAGAAACAGAACTGAGCTGCAAATGAAATAAAGGGGTTACATCATCTTCAGGTACAACAGGCCAGAATTTTCAGCACTAGAGAAGGCACAGTGAGAAATTGGGATATATAAATTCCACAAAGTCTAGGGAGCAAAGGGTTCAAAATGGTGCCAAAAGATTAAAATAAGGAGAGACTACAAACTAACTGCACACAGAACCAGCAAAACCCTGAAGGATACAAAATCATAGTGAGCTCCCANGCTAACATTCTAACTCAGTTATTAACCAAAGTAAGTTAATAGTAATAGTAATAATAATGGTCACCTCTAAAAGGAATGCAGCTCCTATCTAAGCAAACCACAATTTCGGACTACAATTAAAAATGCAAGAAATAATAACTTGGTTTGAGAAGTTTCAGTACATTCAGTTAAGATGCAAACTGCCTGTTGTTACCCCATCTTCCCCTCCTGCCCCTCACTTGTGCCATCCATGTGAAGCAGTGAAGAGCACTGTGTGTCCAAGCCAAAAGAACACATTACTCACATGTTTCCCCATTTAGGTATGCAAGCAAATCTTTCCTATCAGGTCTTCTGACCACAGGAATGTTTTCAGTCTGAAAAGACAGCAAATGTGACATTAAACTGTTGTTTCCTCACAGAGACTCTTGCTGAAGATTTTTCACTTTTCCTGAAAACTGCTCCTTCACACAAAGACAGGACCCAGTGTCCTGCCACCCAAGGAAACTCAGCTACCAAGCTTCAAGTGCAACCACAGCCTAGAGGATGCTCAGCCACACAAAATTAAACATACAGCCTGCTAACAAACTGCAAGAGAGGGCAGCCTTTTTCCTCCTTCCCTTCAAACTTGCAAATAAGATTAAGAACCAGCTTTTATCACACACAGACACACTTCTCTGGCAGAGTCTGTGTTGATACATAGAAATTAAGTATCTCAGCTGTGTTGTTCCAACACAGCACTGCTGTTTCAGGTAACTGTAACAAAGCACAAGGAAAGATCAAGAGGGAAAACAGTCAAATGGAAATCAAAAGGACTTCTTCAGAATTCCTGTACCTTTATTTGTAGGGCTTAGCCAGTAATTGTTTTAATTGGCTTGCTTACTTGCAAGTCCACTCCAAAGCTGTTCAGCTCTCTCCATTCTGTAGATCCCTCCCATCTAAGGCACTAAAGAATCATCTAGACTGGGATCACCCCACACAAGAGATGGACAAAAGTATTCCTGAAATAGTTCAGTGCTGGAAACAACTCTGCCCATAGAATACCAAGATAAATGCTGCCATTACTGTTACTAATTGGTTGACAAACTCCTGCTGTGAACATAATTTGGTGGTTTGAAGGGATAATCTGTGAGGAAGTGAAATGTCAAGAAAAATACTCCACCCTGACAGGACCTGTTATGTGATCCTTCTGCAGAGGTGATTTCTTTTGAACACTCACACACTTGGCTTGGTGTCATTCTCACTTTCCCCAGCCAAATTCATACACACAAGTGTTATTATCATTCCCTGAAAATAACTACACACACATTCATTAGCACAAGACAAAAATTGCATTTTGGATGCTCTACTTACTGCAGCACGACGGACATACACGGGGTGGGAAAGGTGCACATTATTGAGCAGGAACAAGATGGAATCCAAAGTGTAGTATTCCCTGGGCTGGCCCTCTTTCCCTGTCCTGTAACACAGAAAAAGATTGTAACATTTAACCTCTCCATCTCTGTCTCAAGCACAGCCTCTTCTAGAAAAGGTCTCTTTCCTTTCCAGATGACAGTTTAAAAAGCAAGCAGTTCTTATCATGATCAGGCTATTGCCAAACTAATGAGCTCTCAATTGTGCTAAAAATTACAGGTGAGGGAGATGAGTTCTTGCAGCCTCTTTACTGAATGATTATTTTAAAAAATCTTCCCAAAATAATCCAAAATAAGAGCTGGATGCATTGTAAAATAAACAAGCAAGACTTGGGAAATGGTAAGTATATTCCCCCTCATTCACACTATTTGTCTGATTATCAAAGGAATTGTCTGTCCTATGTGAGACAGCCAGAGAAACAGAACTGAGCTGCAAATGAAATAAAGGGGTTACATCATCTTCAGGTACAACAGGCCAGAATTTTCAGCACTAGAGAAGGCACAGTGAGAAATTGGGATATATAAATTCCAAAGTCTAGGGAGCAAAGAGTTCAAAACGGTGCCAAAAGATTCAAATAAGGAGAGATTACAAACTAACTGCACACAAAACCAGCAAAACCCTGAAGGATACAAAATCATAGTGAGCTCCCATACTGAAGTCAGACCACATCAGAGCAAGACAACAGGATCAAGTCCAATCTCAGCTTTCAAACAGCTTGTTTCAGAGACACAGTTTTTCAGTCTAAAATGGAACTTGTTCTGTGCAACTATTCACAAAAAAAACCCCAAACAAACCACACCAAACAAGGCCAAATAAATCCCTAGCTCAGCCTGGCCCATGTACATTGAACATAATTCCTGCCTCACATGTTCCCCCATTACACTGTTACTACAGGATTTTGTAGGAGAAGCAAAACCTGTCCATGTTTCATAAAACCCTAAACACTCCAACTGCTCTGAGGAACAGATCTGACAGTCAGGAAAGCAGCAAGAGCAGCAATTCCACTGCCCACCCCCACTTTGGGACCTATCAAACCCCAGCTCCAGGCAGGACAGGGCTCAGTCCCTGTCCCCAACCAGCTGGCTCACCCTGAAGCCTGAGGAAGAGAAGCCACCACAAAACCAGCCCAAAGCTAGAATTTAAGACTGGTAGAGAATTTTCAACAAACAAGAGATTTCAGGAAGAAATCCTTTCATTAAAAGAGTTTTCCCTCTGTGTACAGTGGCTTTACTCATGGCTCATCAGCAGCACCAAAGCACACACCACAGAAGTGTCAACCTCACTGGGGGAAGGGAGAGAAAATAAAAAATACTCAGTCACAACTTTATGGAGCCTGAAAGAGCCACACAAAAATCAACTAAACCAAAAGAAGTGTAAGAATGTTTTCTTAGTACTGTGGATTTAATGCCACCTACTGCTTTGCCTGTCATCACTTTTCTGAAATTAGCCAGGAGTGTACAATAACCTGTTCAGAATTTATTATCAGCAGTAAAGTTCAAAACCTCACCTTCCCACTGATGCCTGAGAAAACCAACAAAAGAATAACATGCAGAGAAAAGGGACTTGAGATACCAAAACTGTAGAATAAAGGGAATAAAGGGACATTACCACTGGCCCTTCCTTCCAAAAACTTGCTCTGCATGAGGTGGAGGGTGCCTGTACTTTTCCTTGCTGCAGAGGAAAGGGAGTAGGCACAGGATCTTTCTTTCAACTGCTAAGAAGCCAAAACTTGGCTTCACAACTACAGGCAGCCACCAGAACTGGATTCCTCAGCAAGGAACTGTTTGAACAAGCAGCAAAGCAGGAACAATCTTTGATAAGGTGGTATCTAAACACACTGGAAGCACCAGCAGAAACAAAAGCTTCCTCCACACAGGCTTGGCTCCGAAGCAAAGCCATGATGTCACATGACACAGTTGTCATTTCATTTTAAAACAAACACTTGAGATAGTCTTAGTTAAGAATAACTCATTATTTCCTTGAAGTGTGCCATATGCACTGAGCATGATGGAAAAGTCCAGCTGGTCATCTACTCAAGCTTTAACAATATTTAGCAATAAATGACAACATTTACAAATTTTGTCATTATACAAACAAATACTGAACTATTACCTATTAATTGAAAAAATACAGTATTACAAAGCCACAGGCATTGTCAAAGCTCAGCAGGGCACAGCTGGCACTTCATCACTTCTGCCACAAGAAATTCTCTGTGCTCTAAGAGGATGTTTTATCAGGAGGGCAAGATATTGCACATGAATGGGAAATCCTCAGATGGACAAGCAGCTGCACACAAGGAGAAAACCTAAGCCTAAACTGACATTTCAACATTGGTATGTGCTCCTGCTAAATAGAGAACCAGAAACACACAGGTGTGAGTGTAGCTTGCCTCATTCAATTTACAAACATCCAAAGTAGAAATAGAAATTAATTCTGTTATTTCCCATATTCAGTTATGGCATCAATTACTTAAGAAAAAAATTTAAATCTTAGGAGGCAGACCTCAACAACCCCAGTGACAATCATCAAAACAAAAATATAAGGAAGAGTTGCATCTCTTACAAAATAAACTCCAGCTTAAAAGATGGAGAAAATGTTTATGTAGTAGGAGAGAACAAGCTGTATCCACTCATTTTTAACACCAGACACTTCTTTCTCATCCATTCACCTTCCACCTGTGGGCACCAGGAATTTGCTCATTTTTAACAGCTTTATTTCCTCTTCCCTGTTTCAAAGCCTGAAGGTTTACAGAGGTATTAAGGACTTGTGTCTCATCCAGAAAACCAAGGAGAAATCTTTAAAAACACAAGACAAGGCACGCTGAGTATCACACAATTGACAATACCCAGGGCCAGCTGCTCACTGTTTAAAATCTCAGCTGCACGTCCAAGCCCCTTGACGAGACAAACAAAGCAAACAAAGCAATAAATTTCTCTGCTAGATTGATTCCTTCCTTTGGTTTTGAAACAGATTCATTAACCACTCTTCAGGGCCCATAGGTCAAAACACACAAACCACTTCATCTCATCTCACCTAGCCTTTTTCATGTGCCAGCAGGAGCAGCCCTGTAATTATTATCTGGAAACTACACTGGATTAAAGTTGCTTTCCCCACCACACACTTTTTTTTTTTTTTTTCCTCCAGGTTACCTTGAACTTGGCTTGATTCCTCAGACCAATTCCCTGTTTGGGTGACACTTGTGCTAGCAGAGAGAGGAGGCAATGCAGGGCAGCACTGCTGACTTCTGCCAGCTGAGCTGCCCGAGGAGCCACAGCTCAATGTCTCGTGGGACTACTTCTAATTCTAGCAGGGACAAATGTCACTGCTGCTCTTCAGCCTAGCATTACTCTCTTCAGGCTGGAGATGCAATTACAGCAACCATGCTGTGGACACCTAACACAGAACTCAAGGTTTGTTCTGTGAAAGACTAAGCCACCAACACCTGCTCAGTGCAAGCATCACTTGGATCCTGTCGAGTGACCTGAATATAAAATGGCTTGAATCTTGAAAATTTTTGAAAATGTCTCTTCTGAGTGTGGCAATTACCTAAATTAGCAGCTCCTAAAGTGTGGTGTTCAAGCTACTGAGCATGGCTTGCACAACTGGTCTCATTTTTACAGTGTCTTCAATTTAAAGCTGAGACATGCAAAATGCCACAGTGGTTGACAAGAAATGCTGTGAACTGAGAGCAGCCTGATCCTATCAAAAGTCTAAGCCAAGATTAACTAACTCACCTCAAACAAACCAAAGAACAAACCCCCTCAAATTCCACCACACAGGTACCCCAGGAGGTGAGCACTCACAGCTCTGACAAGGAGCTGCTGCTGTGCTGTGCTCAGAGAATCCTCTGTTCACCCACAGCCCCTTCTTGACCAGCAAGATAAAGCTGCCTGCCTGTACACAGCAAAGTTGGCTCTCCAGCTGCTTTTAAGCTTTTGGTAACAATTTCAGGGTCTAATCCAAGCATAGGGCTGGAATATCAGTTTTTTGTTCCCTGCACAAGGGCAATGAATTTGTCTCCTTAACCACTATTTGTTGCCACTTGGGAAAAGCAACTTGTAGCAAGGAAACAACCACAACTGTCTACACATTGCCCAGCAAAAATACAGCCAAGACTTCCAACTGCTCAGCCAAATATTTTTCTTCTTCTTAAGTCTACATACTAGTATCCCTCACTCAGCCAGGAAGCACAACTAACTCCAAAATTAGATTCTGAAAGCTTAAAACAGGTAACAAAAGGCACTTTTCTAGTGATATACAAGGTAAAAAGCAAAATCAGCTACCAAAAGTCCACCTACAACTGAAGATAAGCAAGTAGGCTTACTCCCTTTCTCTCTCTCAATCTAAGGCTAAAAACAGTCATATCATAATGATGAGAACAAAACAAAATAATTCCTGGTCAGACTTAACTACAAGTTTGGGGGTTTTTGAGAAATTTGCAGGTACTTCTGCTTCTCCATCAAGGTTCACAGGATAGCATGTCCTCTTTGATCAGTACCTGAGCTTTAACAAGAAGCATTTTTAAATGCTTAAGTTTGAAAAAGATTCTTTGGAACTCTTCAGTGAGGACATCAAGAACTAAGCAGCTGCTAAATTTTGAGGAAAAGGAAATGAAAAACTGCTTTGCAATGCAAGCAATCCGTGCTATACTAGGAAATTCAACAAGTAAAAACCCTCATTTTCCAGAAGTTTTCTAAAACCAGGCATTTTATCTAATACAATCATTTAAGCCACACAAACACTCTCTCTACTTGTTTACTACGATAAGAAGTGCGGGAAGCTGCCTGCACTCGGTCCTGCCCAGGAAGAGGCCTCAGGTGGGGGCACAGCACCTGCCCGGCTCATCAGAGGGACCGTCGGTCTGCACCTCGCTGGCTTTGTCCTGGCGCATCCGAGCTCCGGGAGACGACAGGCAGCCCCCACGACCCAGGACAGAGCCACAGCCCCCGCTGAGCGGGAAGGGACCCACCAGGATCACCGACTGCAACTCCTGGCCCCGCGCAGAACACCCCGAGAGTCCCACCGGGCGCCTGGGAGCGCCGTCCGAACAGCAACACAACGCCTCTTTTTCACCGAACACCCGGAAAAACTTGAGAGAAGCTGCCTGCTGCCATCTCATCGCATGAGTCTGCAGGACTCGGCCCCGCCGGCCGCCGAGGAACAGCCCGGGCCCGGCTCCGCGGCTCCCCCGGCCCGGGGCAGCACCCGGGAACGTTCCCGAAGCGAGCGGCGAGCGCTCCCTGCCCGGCCCCGGCTGCCAGCGGNCGTGGCTCACCCCCAGATGACATAGTTGGTCTTGACGTTTTTGGGCCAGGAGAACTCTCCGAAGATCACCTCGTCGCCCTTGACCACGATCTCCTTCTTCTGCGTGTTGTACTGCCGCAGCACGCTCAGCACGTCCGCCATCTTCGCCCGG
>VYXF01009875.1:11459-25181 GCA_013397295.1 Polioptila caerulea | reverse complement strand
CCCGGCCTGTGTGGCGCGGCCAACCCGCCCCCGGCACCTGTTGCGGTGCTACGGGACAGCTCGGCAGGGACGTGCCGCGTAGAGTCACGGCGGCAATTGGGTTGGAAAAGGCCTCTCAGATCATCGAGTCCCGCCTATGAGCCCACACCACCGTGTCAGCCAGACCGTGGCACTGAATGCCGTGTCCAGTCCTTACACACCTCCCCACGCGGTGACTCCATCACTTCCCTGGGCAGCCCATTCTAATTTCTGATCACCCCTTTGAAAAAATTCCTCCGAATGTCCAATCTAAGTTTCTCTGTCGCAGCTTAAGACTTCAGGCTGGGAAGGTGCTTGGGTTACAGAGCCCCAGGGGTGAGGACGTTCGGGGAACGGGCTGTGCCTTGGCTGAGCTCTGGGGCTTGGCAGTGGCTGGGGAGCCTGCAAGCAGCTGCCTGGCCTTCTAGAATGTTAAATTTTGTGTTGAATTGCGTTTAAAAGCTTCGGTGAAACTATGAATATATGGTTTCAGGCTTTCAAGCCAAAGAACCAAAATTATTTTACTCTATGTTTCATTGATTCATAATTTCTGTTGTGTCTTTTTCTCAGAAATTAAGTCCAGACACGCTTCTTTTATGGTTTTTATTTAGCTAATAAATTAAAATTCCACATACTAAATATTTGAACCTTTTGGGCTCTGTATTATGCAAATGTCTTGCTTGAGTGTACAGCATTGTTGGTTTTCTACCGTGGATCTTTGGAGGTAGATGTTTAAAATTCTGCTTTGGACTTGCTGAAAACGCCTTTATAAACAAAATTGCTTTCAGTTAAGCAGAGGACAAGAGGTGACCATATTTAATATTTAATCTCTGCTTCTTTTTTAAATGCTACTGTGTTGTAATAACAGCATCACCATACACAGGTTCAGAAATTCCTGAAATCATTTCTCTCTGCCTGTCTTGTTTGGGTTTTTTTAATCAAGGTCTATTAAAGCCCACAGATAAACTTTTCCATACCATGGACATACTAGTTGTAAATATTACATAATGTCTTTGTGTCTTCTTTCATAAATCTGTCATTACTGGCTGCATCCCTCTTTAAATGGGTTAGTTGAAGAAACTTGTATTTTTTTCCTTATTTTAGGCTGTAGAGGAGCACAAGTTGAAGAAATATGGAGTTTGGAGCCAGAGAACTTTGAAAAATTGAAGTAAGGCACATGTTTTTTATTCACGTTTGTCTGAAGTCTCTAAAAGAATGTGTACTGAACTCAGGTGTATTTTTGGTGGTTTTTGGGGTTTTGTTTTTTTTTGTTTGGGGCATTTTGTGCTTCTATTTTTTTCCTTCAGTTTCTACAGAAGTTCAGTAAGATTTTGATTTAATGGAATACCTGGCAGTTAAATTGCTTTTTATTAAGGCTTTGGTACTTAATCTAGCTTAATCAGTTTTTGAAAGAAATTCTGATAGTACCTAGAATGTGGAAGTAGATTTCTAATGATTTTTCCATTAGTTTGCCTTATAGTTTTTAACAAATTCTTGGGCAAATTTCTGTTCCTTGCTTTATCTCCCTTCCCTCTCACATCCCACGATGTTTCCTCCGTTGTCTTAAATCATGTTCTGGTACTTAGATACCTTTGTGACTCGTTTTTCCTGCAGAACCATTTTCATATGTTTGTGAAGGCAAATAGGATTTTTATAACTGATAGTGACTGATGTCATGTGGAACAATTTTGCCCTCATTAAGCATCATTAATTCTTGTAACATTTTGTCCATGATGTGTTGTTATCCATGTTTACGTACAGGATTTTAAGAGGAAAATATAATTTAACCTTGACTATACTCTTGTATCTTGTGCAAATATCCCATGCATGTAGGATTAATCTTTCAAAAGATGCAGGAATTGGTACAGAGGATGTACTTCTAGAGTTTTTGACAAGGAACACCTGAATGGCAGAAATGTTTCCTACCACGCAGTTTATTTACTGTCTGCACCATCAGAACATTTCCCTGTTTGTTCCTCAAGGGACAGCTTTGGGTGTCCTCAGAGATTTGTGTCTTTGTAGCCCTGAGGGATGGCCAGCTTCCATCCTCCCTCCCCATCTACACCTGCAATATTTTACACAATGTATAAACACTGTGAGTGAAAGAATATAGGAACATCTTTGCTTTTTAAACAGCAGGTTCACTGAGAGAATTTGAAAAAATGCAGCTCAGACTTCTGGTCAGAGCTTAGGAAAAGTTTCTTATGCAGTACCAGATGTACGATTGTCTTTAGTAGAGAAACGTTTTGTGGCCTCTTTGTGGTGATGACCTTAGATTTAAGATGATGAATAAGTTTGTCTTACTCTAACTGTAGATTTTGAAAGACCTATTTCCTCTGCTAATAAATGTTTGTGTTCTGAGAATACTAAATACAGTGCAACATGTAGTAAAAGCTGTTTACTATTCAAGACACATTTTGACTAGAAGAGAAGGCTGGGTTCCTCTTACTTGTTGGTGAGGTAACTCAAAGCATAAGTTTTGGGAGAGCTCTTCTTTGAGTATTTCGTCGTGTCTAGAAGGATTACCAAAATTTTAGTTCCTCCTCTTGTATATGACTGACAAATACTTTGACAGCTGTTTATCACTAACCAATTCAAAAGAGAGTTCTGCAACTATAAAAGTTGCAATAACCAGGAAAACTGGTCCTGACTTTTTGAAAATTAATGGCTAAGTGCTTATTCAGATTGGGATTGTTTAGCACTTACAGAAAGAAGCATGAATTGTCTTCTGCCTAATTAAAAGAGCACATCTGAAAATTTAAGTGCAAGTTCTTTATATTTAAAAAGAATTAGCAGAATTACCATACCAGTATACAGCTAAATTACAGTACAGATAATTTTAATATTTTTGTCAGTACTGGTGACCTTTTTCCTATAAATTTTGTTTTTCAGGCCGGTACATGGGCTGATTTTTCTCTTCAAGTGGCAGCCTGGAGAGGAACCAGCGGGTTCTGTTGTCCAGGATTCCAGACTGGATACAATATTTTTTGCTAAGCAGGTATGAGAATAAGATTAACAGTTTTTATGAGAAAAATTAAAATAAAAATGTTGCAGTAAAAACAAAAAGAACCAAAACAAACTCACTGACAGAGTCAGAATACCACCTGACACTCTGTTGGTTGATTAAATGGTGGCTGCAGCCCTCCTGGAGTGGCAGATGTGGTTCTGTTGAAGTAATGATTTTGTATAAAGGTGTGGTTTTCTTTTGAAAGTTTAGTGGTGGTGCAGCTGGGCTTGGTCTTCCTCTGGAAATTGAGTGAAGAAAACACTGCTTTTGTGTTTTAAATTTTAGATTTTTATTTAGGTAGGCATGTTTGGCTTCTCCCCCTGGGTGGAACATCTCACAATGGGATTTTATCAGTGATCCAGTGGGACTCAATGGCCCGTTAACAGAAGACACTTTTTTGGATGGATGGGTCGTGAAGAGATAAAAAGAACTGTCCCAGCTGGTTTTTAACAACTGGCCCATTAACAGAGGATATCCCCACCTGGTTTCAGCAGATAGCATACACACTGCTGGGCACACCTTGCACTGCAGCCTAAGACAAGTGCTCTCTCTGTTACATTTGTCACAATGTCAGCGTGGTCAGTCCCACTGGCTGAACCAGCTGCCCCCTGGCCAACCAGCCAAGAGCTGCTCGTGTCCCCAACAGCCTAGGCCTGCTCTGCAACTGTCCACACCGGTCAAATTACATCATTGAGGTACTTATGTAATTAGTTACCTTTCAGTTGTAAATCTAGGATTAATTATAACTGTGAGGCCTTCAGGCCAGCTGTTGGCCACCACAGCAGTGAGCCAGTGCAATGACAGTTTCTGAGGGCAGCTGTGAAATAGGAGTTGTACCAGTGCACTCTATATGACAGCCATGCACAGCTGATTTATTACAGCACGGGCTTTTCTGTAGCTACCCAGGCAGCAAACTCAGTCTGTGTTAGAGTGCACTCTAATGTGAATCAGCATAGAAAGTGTTTGTGACAAAAGGAAACAGAGTTTGGAGTTTAATCACCAGTGCTGACTAAATTCTCCATTCTTTTTTCTAGGTCATAAATAATGCCTGTGCAACTCAAGCCATAGTAAGTGTGCTGTTAAACTGTGCTCATCAAGACATTCACCTAGGAGAGACCTTGTCAGAATTTAAAGAATTTTCCCAAAGCTTTGATGCTGCGGTAAGTGATCACAGTTTTCTGCATTTTGAGTGTCCCAGTGTTACAGCTGTGGTGGTTTACAGGTGTTTTGATACTTCCTTTCAGATGAAGGGTTTGGCACTGAGCAATTCAGAAGTGATTCGGCAAGTTCACAACAGTTTTGCCAGGTAACATATGTTTTCAATCTGGCCAAAATTTGAGCAAATCCTTTTTAATCTCAGAGGGTTTTAAATTTTCTTTGCAGACAACAGATGTTTGAGTTTGATGCAAAGTCTTCAGCAAAGGAAGAAGATGCCTTTCATTTTGTAAGCTATGTTCCTGTTAATGGGAGGCTATATGAGCTAGATGGATTAAGGGAAGGACCAATTGATTTAGGTAATGTTTTACATTTCTGCTGAACATCCTTTATTTTAACAGTGGCTTTTTGCAACAAATTGGTCATATGTTATAGGCTGAAAGCAAATTATTTATTAAAATAAAGAATATCTTGAAAGTTTTCTGGATGTGCTATAGGCTTGTACTTCCTTGTAGTCCATTTGTATTGTTTTAGTTTTGTTGGTCTGAAAATACAATTTTCTCCCTGCTTCCTCCATGTCTCAGATGCTCTCTTTTTTTATTTAGTAATCAAATGATCAGGTCCTGCAATCCCTTCCATAACCTTGATAGTTTTATTGCAAGAGAGAAGTTTACATAAAGGGAGAATGTATACAGCTGACTCCAGACACTTTTTTCCATTATGTGGCCTATGTTTAGACACTGCTCCTTTGTTCCTAGATAGGAAGTGTTTTCCTAATGGTTTAAAAGAAAATAGCTTTGTTCTCTATAAGATGTGCTGCTGTTTTGTAATCTTCCTTGAGATAGGTGTGCCCTGTTGAGTTTTGAAAAGCTCTGCACTGCCTGTCATGTATCTGTACTTGAGAGTCTGATACATTGTCAACATGTGCCACACTCCATTCCCAGAGTGTTTTCCCAGATTTGTTGACAATTCTATTTATATTTAGGCTGAGCAAGGGCTTGCTGCTTAATCTTGCCTTTAGTCTGTCTGGAGATACTGTACAGTCTGCAGACCTAACAGTAATATCATTTGTATGGTCACAAGACCATGAGTCTCTAAATTTACTTTAAGGTCTTGAAATTGCAAAAGAGGCATTTTCAGCTTAGGAAATCCCCTATAGGTATTTGCTCATATATATCTTGAAAGCAAATTCTCTATTATATCTTCTTAAATGGTTTTTCTTCCTGCTTGACTTTTAACACTATATTGCATTACATAGACAAAATCAAGAGTTAATATTAAACAGGCCTACCTGTCCATAGTGTTTGCCTTTGCTATTTGAATGTTGTCATACCAACTAATTTCTCTTGTGTCATAAAAATCTAACATAACATACTTTACCCCACCCAATTATTTCTTGTTATCAGCAAAACAAATGTTAGATGCTTATGCCCTTAAAATTTAGCTTTGTTCCGTTGCTTTGGCCACTGCATTTTCTAACTATTAATATAATACATATTATTTTATTAAGAACATATTATATTATCTTCCACCTCCTGAAAAACCACCGGAGTAATTTCACACTGCAGTAGCTAAGGAAAAGCTTGTTATAAACTCTGAAGTTGCTGCATAAGCCTAAATTAAGTGAGTCGACTTTGCATTAAATTTTGCAATGACACTGAATTTTTTCCTTTGTGAAATTTGCAGAGATGATGAATTTCCCCCTGTCTCCTCCCCAGGTGCATGCCATCAGGATGACTGGATCAGTGCAGTGCGGCCCGTCATTGAGAAGCGCATACAAAAGTAAATGGTTGTGATGCCTTTAAAATATTGCACCTTACCCATGCTTAAAAATTCCAGAGTCTTAACTCCCTTCAGTGAAAGGATTTCCACCGAATTTCTAAGCAATGACACTTATGCATCATTTTTGATGCATATCACTGTGTGACTTGAGAACCTGTTGCCCAACATGAGGCCAATGTGATGATAGATAAATCTCAAATAGACTATGCTGCTGCATAATTAATGCAAGTAGGTGTCTGTTTAGTGAAGAGAGATCCTACAAGTGCCCTGGAGAAGAAGATTGTTATCTCTGTTACACAGCTGTGGATCTTTGTGAGTGAAAGCTAAGAGTGTCATGACCATGAATAACATTTGCCTGTGCATTTAAAATTACTAGATAGTCATTCTGTCCATCCAGCTGGTATTTAGAGATAGGAAGTTTTTCTTAGGAATGGCTTGTCTTAGAAATTTAAGCTAGAAAAACATACTATGGAACTTCCCTGCTTCTTAATTCTGATCCCAAACTGCAGTTCCAAGTTAGTTAGAAATAAAGTTGATTTTATGCCATATTTAGGAAACAATTCTAAGTTTTTGCTTGAGGACTTTTTTTTTTAATAAGCAAAGCAGGGCTACCAAGTTGCTTTTGGAGAATTTAACCTCCAAATGCCTGCTAGTTTAATTGTTGAATGTACTTCTCATACTGTGTGGAGAAATCTCCAATATTTTCTAACAAGTAATAGTAATGAGAAAGGAAAAACTATTGTGTGAAGCATCTTCTGTAAGTTCTGTTCTCGTGTTTTCCTTTTTGACAGTTTCAATGTTTGTTTTGTTACCACAGACAGGAATAGTAAATTTTGGGGAGAGATGGTTATTAGGAGTTACATATTGGATACAGTTAATTTGTGGTCTGATTTTATTTTGTGACAAGATTGGATCTGTAGCACAACTTAATTTAATAGACTGATTTAAAGTTTTGTTTCCATGAAATGCATTCCTTAAAGGAAATCGAGGAGGGGGCTTTTGAGTTGTCATGTTGGTAACTAATTTTGAAGGTGGATTGTCTTTGTTGTTTTGTTTTTCTGCTCTTCATTTAGATACAGTGAAGGTGAGATAAGATTTAACCTGATGGCTATTGTGTCTGACAGGAAGATGATATATGAGCAGAGGATTGCAGAGCTACAGCAGCAATTGGCAGAGGTAGGCCATGGCATTGGAATTGCTAAAGTACTCTCTGATAGTTCTGTGTGTTGGCTTTACTGTTCACTTCCCTTCCTTGCTCCAAATGGAGCAGCAGTAACAAAAGCAGGGAGTGACTGCTGGAGATCTGTCCAGCATGGTGTGGATGCCCTCAGTGCTGCTCTGAGCTGAGCACTCACACAGTGGTGACCGTGTCATTTTGACTCTCTGCCTTGACTCATTTGCTGTGGTGCTGGAACTGTTCTTTTCCCAGTACCTGCTTGTAACTAACTGCAGAAATTCCTGGAATGTTCCTATAACAGTAAACAAAACTGAATCTTTCTGTGATTGAAATACCCTTGAGACAAAACTTGCTTTAAAAAAAATAAAATTAAAAATGGAGTAACATCATCCATTTAAATTTTTGTTTTGTGGAAGGAGGAGCCTATGGATACAGATCAAAGTAGTAATATGTTAAGTTCTATACAATCAGAAGTTGCAAAATACCAGATGTTAATTGAAGAAGAGAACCAAAAATTAAAAAGATATAAGGTATGTAGTCTTTGCTTTTCTGATAAAATTATTGGAACAGTTGTAAGAAAAAGCCAACTTTTTTATATATATATGGGAGCTTTGCAATTAATCTAAAGGAATTGGATGGGGACTAGAAGATAGTTCAGCTATATAATAATTCTCTTCATGCTTTTATTTTATTTTTAGATTGAAAATATTAGAAGAAAACATAACTACCTACCTTTTATCATGGAATTGTTAAAGACTCTAGCAGAGCACCAGCAGTTAATACCATTAGTAGAAAAAGTGAGTATTTCCTAGCTGATAGTGTATTACTGTAATTCTCCAGATCTTCTCTTTAAAATAAACAAGCCCATGTCATTTATTCTCCCAAGACCTCGGGCCAGGGGCGGCTCCCCGCGCTCCTGTGGCCGCTGTAGCCGGCGGTTCCCACACAGTGGCAATTCCATCCCTCCCTTTTCCCTGCTCCTGGCCTCATTCACTGCCTTGGGCTTCCCCTGTCTAAGGTATCTAGCCATTAACACTGATTTATTGCTCAAGTTTGTATTAAAACTTCCATAAATAAGTGTGTCTGTGTCTGCCACTTGAGCAAGGTTATCAAACTGGCCGGGTGCTTGAACTGTACTGAGCTCTGTGCTGCACTCATGCCTGAGTGCCAGAGGCAGGATCCCTGCTTTTGGACTGAGAAGGGATTTCTGAATTAGTATAATGAAAAAATAGCTGGGTAGTATTTAATGAGTACATTCTTTAGCTGAATTTATTTAGGAAGGTAAATTTGCAGGCTCGTGGTTTTTAAGAGAGTAAGTAGTGGAATTTTAATCCAGGTTCATGTTAACAGAAGTCATTTAGGACACACATCGAGCTGCTTTCACAAGTACATTACCAGGGAACTGCTGGGAACAGATCCCAATTATAAATCACTGAATTAGAGGCTGTTCTGTTCAATCATAAGTGGTAACAAACTGCAGCCTGATTCAGAATTAACTCAAGTTTTTGGCCAGTATTGCTTCTGAGTATGACCCCTCTTCTTGCCCAATCTGTTTCTTAAGTAAATTCATAAGGAAGAAAGTGCCAGTTCCCTATCAGTTTGAACTATTAATGACTGATATAAGTTGTAGAATCTGCAGAAATTTTGATTGGAACTTT
Source organism: Polioptila caerulea (assembly GCA_013397295.1). Lineage (NCBI taxonomy): Eukaryota > Metazoa > Chordata > Aves > Passeriformes > Certhiidae > Polioptila > Polioptila caerulea. The sequence goes on along the minus strand of VYXF01009875.1, from coordinate 16,384 downwards.
TGTGGGGTTTTTTCCCACTTATTTGAAAGATCTAAACCACTAAGATTTTGGTTCATTTCAGAGTTCAATTTTGATCAACTATATGTCTGAATGTGTTGTTTTCTTGTGACATAAAATGTTTCCATTAGGAATAGTTTTTTCTATGTTAAATGAAATTGGTATGAAAAATGAAGGTTTAAATTATGGTTTTAAAATGGTGCTTTTCCCCTAAAGAAGTTACCTAATTTCAGTTTCTTTTGCATCATTTATTTAAACCTATATTTATTCTTAAAAGATTTTATATAGTAACCTAGTAAAATAGTAGTGGGGTGCTTCTGAAGGGTCTAAATTTACATTTAAATTTTTCTTTTTCCAGCATATTTTTAATATTCAGAAATGTAATGGGTAGTCATTCAAAGCTTGACATCATCTCCCCTTGTTTCCTAGGCAAAAGAAAAACAGAATGCCAAGAAAGCTCAGGAGGCCAAATGAAGATGACTTTGCAAAACACATACAGTTACTTGCTTCTGATCCTATTTTCATGACAACAAATAAAACTTTTCATAAACTTCAATTTTTGTCCAGTGCACGTTTGCCAGTTGTAATGGTTTGTCTTGTACTGTTTGCATGGGTCTGACTCTTCTTCCCCTGCATCTTGTGCATGTAGTACTGCTGAGCAATGTTTGGGTTCTCCTGGTCACAGTCAGTATTTACAGTCTGATTGCTGAAAGCTTGGGAAGTGGACCCACAAATGTGCAAGGAAAATGTCCCCATTTTGTCCCACTTGAACATGATGATACAAATGCTGAGGTTTGAGTATAAGCATGAGCTTTCTTTGCTCATCCCTACTAACAGTTACAATATTTCCAGTTGTTCAGTGACATAGCCTGTGTCTTTGTTTTTATGAAGTGTGTCTAATTTTTTTACAAAATGGAAAAGTATGAGTTTAGCTGTAGAAACATATGCAAAGACCAATGTCTAATCTCAAAAGAACTGCATTGCTTTAGTAGAAAAGATAATAAATATTCCCATTTTTATTTTGGCAAACTTTTTTCTGTGGTATTTTATTATGGGGTAAGATGATCAGGATATGGAGGTCATCAGCCTTGTGACTTGAGTATATGCATTCTAAATTTGAGGTAGAAAAAAGGCACACTATTGTTTGGGGGAGTTCATATTCTTGGGTATAAAATATTCCTCTTCTGGAGTATGTTCAAGTCTTTAAAGCAGTGCTTTTTATTTTACTTTGAGAAGTAATATAAGGAAAAAGGTGCATGGAAGATTATGGTTGATGACAACATTTCTGTGGAAGATTCTTGAGCTGTGTCCCATGGAGCAAAGGAAATACTTGGGGAATGGAGGTCACTGGGACACCTTAAATGCTGCCTGCATGTGAGCTGTGAACAGACTGTTTGGGGATGGATAGTAACAGGCCATGGCAACAATACACACAGTTTGAATTACTCACTGCCAGTGTACATGTATTTGTTTAGAAACCTTCCAGTTTCTTCCTAAAAGACTCGGATAAGAAACAGAAAAGAGAAAGAGCTTTGAGATGTTTTGGGGTTTTTTTGCCAACATTCAAAACTGTAAATAGGAAAATATGTTTGTTTCTCTTATTTTACCTGTACTTCATTGGATTATGAACTCCTTTGGTCTTGTAGGCTGAATTTTTTGAAACTCTGATATGAAACATTCTGGTATCTCTTGGTACTTTGTATATATTGCTTATATGTGTATATAAACAGGATAAAATTTTGGCTGAAGCAGTAAAAACATAGACTGTGCTCTTCACTGCTGCAAGGATCTCGAGTCATTGCTGTGGCTGGAAAGGTAAAATCAGAAAAAGCTGAGATCCAAATCTGTGTTTAGTACAAAATTGATCAGGTTAATGAGAACATAAACTCTGGGGGAATTTCCTACTTCAGTAATTTACTGCAGCATTATTGTTCAAGGAAATGGAAAGACTCTTACAGAGGAAGAGACATTTCTACTTTTGGAATGACATTTGAAACTCCATTTCAACCTGTTGGAAACATTTGTCTCTTTTTAAGTGGTAGACTGATGACTCTTACTGCACCCTGTCATCCTTGGAGAATTTTTGCAATTTGATATCAGATGTCAACTTGAATTTGTACTGAAGTAATTTCATTCTCCTTTTACTGAGATACTTGGGCATGTACAAAAGGAAAAGGAATTTTGCTGAGGCAGAAAATTATTTTTGCAATTATCAACAAATTTTAGTAGGAATTGTTTCAGAAATCAGAAAACTTATATTAATCTTTCTGGATTTGTGAAAGGACACAAAGAGGATGGATGTAAAGATCAAATTTTAACAAAATTTGTTAGTCCAATGTGTAAGCTGGAAATGTGATGATAAATTCAAGTCAGTGTTTTATATGCAGTGAGTTGTGAAATCTTTCAGCATAGTTGCATTTGTCATCATTAAGGGAACTTAAAGAAGTGTGTTACCTTGCATTTGTTAGAGGCTGGGGAAATACATCTGAGGAGTTATGTTAGCCCTCTTTATAATAACAGACTTTGAAGCTGAGCTCTAAGAGCATTTGCCATGATTTGTGTAGTGCATCCAGAGAAACTACAGGCCTGCATTTCTAAAAGACTGGCTGAACTTGCAAAAACCTGGGAAATAGTAATTTATTATGATAAATAATAATAACACTGCAGCTCAGTGTTGAATAATTGTATAGAATTACAGGGACCTAACAGAGATTTCAGGTGGGAGTGGTGGATCCAACTTGACTTTCTTCTCACCTTCACTGCTGAAAAAGGGTAGTGATACCAAAAATATTTCCTCCCACCAAGGAAGTTAAGTTATCCTTTTCCTGTACTTTCACCCAGAATAACTCCCCAAACTGTCCATGTGCAGAGCCTCTTAGGGGTGTACTGGTCCTATAAACTGTGCCTGGGCCCATCTGCATTTTAATAATCTTTGAATGTGTAAAAAATACCAGGTTATGTATTTATCTCCTGCTAATAAACATACATGGCTGGAGTCCAGGGAGTTGCACTGATCTGAATAGTATTTCACAGGGACAGTTTTGTTTGTTGAGGTCTTTGCTGAGATTCATTAATGTTAATGGTAGTACATGCCAGACATGTAGATTTATTTGGCTGTGGCACGAATTCCTGGTGCAAACCAGTTCTTCTTTAGTCTCCTCCTAAAGTGCTGACTGTGATTCAGGATGACAGCCTTCCCTCAGGTCCTTCCCCACAGACCTGGATCTTACAGAAGCCAACTGATGTACAGTATGTACATTAATCCCAGCATCACCTGCAGCCCTGCTCTCCCTGTGAGATACTTGGGAAAAGGGGAGTACACAGAGGCCAGGAAACAAATACTAGACAGTGTGAAACCTAAAAAAGACCAAGAGAAATCCATTTTAGGGAGACTGATCAAGATCTCCCAGCCAATAATGTGATGAGGCAGCCTGAATGATCCAAAGGGTATTTTCCAACCTAAATGATTCTATGCTGTGGTTTGTATCTCTCTAGTTTTGCCCTTCCAGCAGCTGACTAAAGGCATTGAAAGGCAGACTGAGTGTGAGCTCTTTAGAATTTTAATACTGCATCCCTAGGATTCTCCTTTTGATTTGTGAGCTTGAGAAGTGGAACACTGTACTGGACTGACACTGGCCAGATGCCTGGCATCCCCCGCTGCTGCTCTCTCACTCCCCTCCACAACTGGACAGTGAAGAGAAAAATCTAGTGAAGGGTTCATGAGTTGAGGTAAGGACCCTGAGAAATCACTCATCAACTACCATCATGAGCAAAACAGGCTCTGATCAGGAGTACGAACTGAATTTTTCTACTGACAAAACCAGAGCAGGATAATAAGTAAAATAAATTTGTAAAAACACCTTCCCCCATCCCTGTTTCTCAGCTCTACCTCCCACCCCAGCGGCACAGGGAGACAGGAAATAAATGGGGGTCACGGTCAGTTCATCATCCATGGTTTCTTCTCCTACTCAGGGACAGGAGTCACTCCCTTGCTGGACCCTGTGGTCCCTCCTATGGGAGACAGTTCCCTGTGAACTTAATTTAATTATGGCTTCCTTAGTATTTTACACCATATCCGTGTTATAAACAGGCATAAAGTGGATGTTACCTTGAAATATCCTGATGCTAAATAATTAGCTCTTGTAATAATTTAAAACTGTCAGTCAGTACGTGCGTAGTAAATGCTGCAAGTCAAGTGATTGCAAGACATTCTATCAGTGAGTTTTAAAATTTATTCTGTATCCCAGCTAGTTCTGACTGTGATACAGGAAAGCTTGGAGGGTCTCCGAACATCTTACCTGTGGTTTTGGTTAAAGCTGAGGATGATTTGTGTCCTGCAGCACACAAAGCTACGGGGGACCTTCTCCAGCACTGAGCCCACCTCTACGCCTTCACTTGGGACTGGCGGACAAAACCCGCAAAGCTTTGCCCTGCGCGGCCACGTAAGAGGGAACTTCATTCGTATTCTTTTTCCCGGAAGTAAGAAAAGTAACCGGCTCGAAGCAACAAGGTGTGATGGCATGAGGAGGCAACCGCAGGGTCCACCAACAGAGGCTCCAGAGGGAGAGAAAATGGCGGGCGGGGGCCCTCAGGAAGCTCCCAAAACACAGAGCGCTCCCCAGCAGTAACTCCGTATGTGAAAAGCCTCGACTTCCACCCCCGAGCCCGCTAACTATGACAGGAGGAGGTGAGAGAGGGGGGAAAAAGACCCCACCTGAAAGGAGGAAGGCACCTGACATTGGGGACCGTCCCTGACGGAGCGCGTGGAAGCCTCCCCGAGACGGGCGATACTTTTCCCCACCCTACCCTCACGGCTCCAGGCCGTGACTCGGCTATTTCTCCCCGTCCCGTCCTGGCTGCGGGGGGAGGCGGGCGCAGGAAGGGGCGGGTGGTGCGGAGAGGGAGGGAGGGAAAGGGAGGGAGGGGGA
>VYXF01009875.1:0-10745 GCA_013397295.1 Polioptila caerulea | reverse complement strand
GGGCGGGCGCTGGGACGAGATGATCTTCAGAGGTGCTTTCTCCTTGTAACAATTCTGTGACTTTGTGCCTCGCCAGGCCTCAGGCGCCTGCCGGGCTCGATTTCCGAACGCCTCGGGCAGGCGGAGAGGGACCGCGGGTCGCTGTGCCCGGTGGGGGGGAGGCGGAGAGGGACTGAGTCCGGCTGGGGGTGGGGAGAGGCGGCATCGCCTCAGGCTGCGGCGGCCGAGGGACAGGCGGCTTTTGTGTGTCCCCTCTGCCTGCTGTTGTTTTTTCCAGCGGCTCTGCCTGCCTCTGCGTGAGAAAACTCACCCCTGTGTCGCGTTGAACGACAGAGACAGAGGGGAAATAATGGCTGAGCCCTACCCGTCCCCGGGACACCTCTCCGCCCTGGGTTATGGCTCTTTTGTCTGTCGCGCCTGAGGGAAGAGCGAGGTGGCCGCGGCTCCCTCTGCGTGGGGACAAACGATGGTGAAACAGCGCAGGATCTCCCTGACTTGCACTGGTTTTTCCACCCTGGCATTGTTTTGGCTCTTGGATTACACCCACAGAGTGGGTAGGATTTCATGCCGGGGGTGCGATGTTGGTATAGATGGGATTTAATTTGCTTTGATGGTTGGGAATGTCCTGGTGTCAGGTTTTGTCCTCAAAAGCCATTATGAGGTCTGTCTTCATTTAAAGCAGAGAACTGATGCTGATGCAGGTTTTGGGGTTTTTTCCTTGGAACTGGGAATATTTTGTTTACCTCTGCATGCCTTTTTGTCCAGAGTTTATCTCTTATTTTTTATATATATTTTTTTTTAAGTACGAGTGACAAATCATTTGTTCCCCCAGCAGAAGCTACAGTTTTCTGTGTGTTTTTGCCATATTGAAAATGGCTGAGCTGGGGGAAAAAACTGAAAAAATTGCAAAAGTAATTATAAGGTTCAAAGTAACCTGGATTGTGGCTGAGCTGCTTTAATCATTGTAACTGGTGTAGCAATGCTGTCGTTTAATGACTGCTGGAAGATAAATGCAGCTGCTAAATTCAGCATTTATACTCGATTCACATTATTTGGCTATAGAATTGTGAGATAACACAGGAATACTATGAGGCAGAAGTTAATGTATTCCTAAACGTACCTTTTCTGACTTCTTTCAGGCTTATAAGGATGTGGAGGTGGTTAATTTTGTCAGCTCTAAATTCTGTATTGCTGCGTTTGAAGTCAACAAAGCTAATATGGGACTTCATGGCTATATAAATAACCTGTGTTCAGGAGCAGTTTGTACATTATTGCCAGTTTCTAAGCTTCACCAGGAGCACCGTGGCTTTCTTCAGTGCATTAATAAACAATGCTGATAATGAAATTATGGTTCCCACTAACATAAATAGAGGCAGATGCTATCAGGCACCTTTTCCTTCCCAGTGATAGTTTATGGCTTTGCCTTTCTGTCCTAGAAAAGGTTCTGTCAAAGCAGACAGCCTGACAGGCTGCTTGGAGGGCAATTTAGAAAGGCAGGTACCATCAGAGCAGTCTGTTTTGACAGCCAGAGACTTGAGTTTGTCAATCACTTATGAGCAGCAGGAACCTTCATCGACATAAGTGGGAAGTAACTTGTATGGTTTCTGGTGTTTTGTTGTTTGTTTTTGTGAGGGATTTTTTGTCAGCTTTGTTTCCAAACTAGCTTAGTTTAAAGCGAAATATATTAAAAATTTCTGATGAGATTGTTGTATGCTGATAATTTAAAAAACTAATGTTCCAGTGAACATATGAATCTGGAAAATGCAGACATTAATATCACAGAGTTTAATTTAGGGGCATCTTGAGACGTGTATTATTATATAAAAGTGCTCATGCTAAAGCAAATGAAGATAAATGAGCAGGAATGCTTTTGGAAGCTTCTGACGTGTTGCCAATGATTCACCAGCAATCTGGGTGGAGCCATTATCAATCTTGTTGAATTAAGTATCACAGAAGTGGAGATTCAGTGAGTGTGTATATGAAAATAATGCTTTAATTACTTTGTATGTGGTTCAGAAGTCTTGGGTGACACTGATGCTGGCTGCCTTTGATAGTGATGGCAAAAACTGACAGCCCATTTAATTAGGGTCTCTTAACTAACCAGTGCTGTAAAAGGCTGTTTCCTGATACTTTGGAAATTGACCTTTCCCAGTCTGTAATATGTCGTGATACAAAGGATAATAACCTTTCTTTTTTTTAATTTTTTTTTTTTTATTCTGCCCCAAGAATTATAGTTTACATGCTGGATACCTGGGAAAAAAGAGCTTCAGCCATTTGAAAGAACTCGTGGAGTCGTAGCTTTCCAGTGGTATCACATGTAAAGCTGAATTAGAAGGAAAGAACTCATCTGCATGTATGTTCCCTAACTTCCCAAGAATCTCAGAATAGTGATGCAGAAGCCACTATAAGGTATCTTTTAAGCAGGTGACCTTTGTAAAACTTTGTAATTTTTTGCAAAGTCTACTTGTTGTTTAAAATTCTTCTCCCCCCGTTGTTTCACTGAATCATTTTGCAGATGAAAGTCTGTGTGGTGGTTTTGTGGTGGTTTTTCCCACACCCAGTAAATCAGGTGGCTGTTTGCTGGAGCATCCAAATAACATTGGCTGTTGGACCAGAAAAACAAATTTGATTTAAAGTACATGACAGATAAACTACAGGGGAATTAGTTTTTTGAAATTAATGTCTTGGACTGCACTAAGTAACAAAAGTGAAACCATTATCATACAGGAATAAAGATATAATATGCTCCTATTGTGAAAGATTATTATATAAACACACTGCACCAACTGAAATTTCAGTATGACCTTCAGGATTCCACGTGGGCTCTGTTACAGCAGTCTGAAGGCTGGGGACTCTGCTAACTGAGAAAGAAAGCCACAGATGTTTGCTTACGTTGTGTTGCTTTCCTTTGTGTGCAGAGATTGCACAGTGTGCCCAGAGGTAGATGCAGTTCCCATCACTGAGGCTGCCCACTTGTTTTCTGAAGAAGTGTATCTCTTGGATATTACCTTTTGCATCAGTCTCATTTTCTTCATTACCAGTACAGTTAAAATTGAAATGATATTAGATTTTTCTTTTTTAAGTGATTTCCTAATGAGGTTTGATATTTGTGGAAGTGTGTTAATGGGCAAGAAGGTGCAAAAGGCCTGATGGCTTATTATAAATAGATATTTCTGCTATAAAAATAATTTCTGGTTAGAGTGCTTGAGGAAACAGCTTTCCTGTTACTGCATGGTAGCAACATATTTGGTGCTATCAGCTGGAGAAAAAAGAGATTTTGGTGATAGAAAGAGCAAGAATTGTAAATCAATTACTGTAAATGTGTGTTGTCTGGGGCAGTACCAGGTGTGCACTGCTCTGTTTTAGAAAGTGTAGAGGAGTGATTGATGGGTGTCCTGGCCTCACACTGAGGGTATTTTCTAATGGAGTGAGAAGGAAGGCTGCAGGGGGTCTAAGGGAATCTTTCAGTGGGTAGAGAGGGTTTATCACATAAATCTGGGCATGTAGGTGTGTACAAAAGGGCCTGGACATCCTGTGCAGACTTTTCCATGAAAACTTCTGCCCCACATGCTAGGTTAGCTTTTCTTCCCCCAGGAAAAAAAGGATTTCAGGAAGCCTAAACACCACATGGAGAATAAGAGCTCTCTTTATCCCTTGATTGTACAAAGTAGGTAGAGGCCCACAATGTAAGCTTCTTTAGAATGAAGACTTTTTTGGAATGTGGACAAAAATCTTCATGAGAGAGAGGGATGTGAGGAGGAGAGGGGAGACAAGAGGAAAGGATTGTTTTGACACACAAGGGGATTCTTTTTTTCTCATTCTGCTACATAAGAAATGGAAGATGGGCAGTTAAACTGGAAAGTAGTGGAAATGTTGCTGGGGGAACAGGTCTTTAACTTGCTTCCACATAGCTTGTGACAGAGTTGCCATGTAATTGGATACAAAGAACACAGAAGGGAGTGTTTGTGTCAGGGAACGCTGTGGTGAGTCTGGCATTCAATATTACAGAAGCTGGAGGATTTATTGACAGTTTTGCCTCACAGCTATGGTCACTAAAACCACCATAAGGACCACCATGTTCTTGCTCTTGCTGCATAGACCCCTCTCACTACAGATTGCTTGCAAAACCACTTTTTTCATTATCAGTTTTCAATTGCTAAATTTCTGGTGTGCACATTATATTGATCTGAGATAGAACTGCTTCAGCTACAAACCAACTGAAGATACAAAGTATTTGGTATAGCTGAAATGGTTGAACTGTGCTAGGCTGGGAACATGAGATCTCACACGTGGTTCCTTGTTTCTTTGACTTTGTTTTTCATTTTAACATGGAAAGTCTGGTTGGTCTCATCTCTACTATTCCAGTTTAATAGGGGTTTGTTTTTTTTTTTTAATTGTCTAATTAAATACTCTTTCAAAGGAGGCTGGTAATCTTAAATTAAAATCTGGACATTCCAAATGTAATTATTTTTCAGGATGCTTCCGTGTTTGTTAGACCCTGTCGGGATATGTTTTGGAAGTTGAGGTATGGTTGTTTTTAAAGCTGTTGTTAACAAAATGCTGGTTGATCAGCTGATGGAGCAGGAATGTTTCTAGCCTTGACTAAAGGTCTCCTCAGCACTTCCTCCTGAACTCCTTTTCAGCAATTACTTTAGTTCAAATGATCAGCATGTTGGAAGGGTTTTCAACTACAACTTTTAACTTCCTTACTATTTACAAAGGAGATATCTACTAGAGTAGCAGGAATCTCACCTCTTTGCTGTGCATTGGAGGTTTTCAGAGACTTGCAGCTAAATACTTATGAAAAAATTGTGTCAGCCAGTGTCAGTTCCCAACTCAAAATCAGGTGCTATCTTTAGGGCAAAAGGAGTAAGGTTCAGGGAAGGTATTACAAAGTGAATGAAATGAAATTCATGCCATGGAGGATGGTCTTAATTACCTGGCTGTTAATAAACCAAGTTCTGAGGAACACTCCCAGTGTTGGGTAGCATTTTTACTTTCTCTGTGCTTTGTTTTTAGAGCAAACATTACTCATAATGACTTGGCACCCTTCACTTTTTGTAGCAATTGTGTTTGAATTAGTAACTTCTCCATGTCTTACTACAGTGACTGTGTGATAGAAATGCCCTTCAAAAGTGACTGAAATAAAACTCTTACTTTTGACTTACTTTTCCTGCAAGTCACATTCTTTCAGCTTGTTCTCCTTCCACCTCCATTCCTTTTGTTACCACTTTAGAATGGAAGTCCTTCAGGTACTATTTGATGTTGGAACTGTACCAACAAATGGAACTGTTAGGACTTCATTATCCAGCCACTCACAGTACAGCAAGACAAAAGTGTTTTGTCCTGTGGGATTTTTTTCAATTCTGTGCTAAGATACAAGAACTGAAGGAGAGACCTTGAAATTAATGGATACGAAATTGTAAAGCAACAGCAGAAAGTGAGTTTGATTAGCTTATGTGGCATGTTGCATAAACATTATTTTATGACCATTAGTGATCCTGGCAGTTATTCAGGCCTAATGATAATTAAATCTCACATTTCTGGATATAAGCTCTTCTCTGGGAGGCTTAGTAGAAAAAGTTCCCTTGCCTTTATAAGTGAACATTATGCTAATGAATTCTTGAAAAATCTGCTCATGAGTCCAGTGAAGCAATCATGTTTGTGGTGTGTCACAATTTAAAATTCTTATTTCATTGTAGAAAAATCAAGCCTGGGTTTTCTGCCACAGATTGAGGTGGTTTGAGGAGATAGGAAACAGCAACGTGCTGTCCTGCTTTACAATCTATGTATAGAGGAAAGAGCAGGAATTGTGCAGCAAGTCTCAGCCTCCACCCTCTACAAATGAAAAATCTTCACAGCTATATATGATGTATATGTATTTCTTGAACTCTGCTAGAGCAATTGTTTGTTTAACATAGCATCTGGGCAGTTGGTTCTAGACATATCTGAGGGGCTTCATCCCAAATCACCAGTCCCCTAAGGTAAGCAGAACTAATTCATCACATTTGAAAGATCTTGATAAATAGCTGCTGATCATCATAGGGAAATTGTCACTGGTCACCTGCATTGTTGGTAATTACTGTATGGCTAGACAAAATCCAGAAAGTTTTGGAAGCTGGAAAATTGTTTGCTCTTATTTAACAGCTGGGAAGGACAGTAATTCTTGGTCTTGCTTGCTTTGTAAAGGGAATGTGGATTTTGGATCAAAAATAGATGAGAAAAGGGCAAAGTCTCATAAATTACTAAAGCAATTGCAAAAGAAATACCACTCTCTGATGCACCTTTCCAGACTTGAAGTAACTTTTCTCTAAGGAGTCTTTATCTCTTTGCTTGCTAATATGCTTTGTTTTCTTTGTAGGATTTTTTTTTTCCTGGATGCATGGTTATCTTTATCTCTCCTGTTCTCTTTATTGATCTTCACTCTCTGGTATTCTCTATTTTTCTTCTAATTTTCTTTTTTGTTTAGCTTTGTTGTGGTCTGAGCCACTCATCAATTCAGCCAGCTAATGCAGGTGACAGAGGCTTTTTGCCTCTTGGTTTCATTGCTCTGTAGTTCAGAGGTGCAGGATGGGTGCTGTGGATAATGGAGCAACCTGTGGTACTCTTTGTTCTTAGACTTGACTGAGGACTGTCAGAACATCCCTGCTTCCTCCGGGACTGATGAGATGTTAGGGGACATTGTGACCACTTTGTTGTTGTGAATTTGAAAGGAGAGGTGGAGAAAGATAAAACCAAGTTAGGCTAAACTGGCCTGATGAGATGGACTGGGTTACTTAAACCAAAGGCAAGGACTCAGGCTGTCCTTCCTGGTTTTTTTTTATGTGTGTCAGTCTGCCATTTAATTGTGTGAGAAGGCCTCCTGTAGAATTAATTCAAAAGGAAGCCTTATTAGTGCTGCCAAAGCATATAGTCAACTTTAATTTTAGTCTTTGTTGTTTAAACCAGGCCTTATGGATAGAAGCCTTGACACTGTAGCTTCTTTGTAAGTGAATCATAACAGTGGAAAGAAAATGTTATTCAGGGAAGTGAGAATTGCTTAAACTTTGGTTGCTGGGAGTAGACCAGACTATGTAAAATGTAAATGGTTTGTTGCCAGCTCTTGTCAGATTCTACTGAAGAAGATGTGAGCCAGCAGGATTGTCTTCTGGACTTGCTGACCTGTGTGTGGATTGTTAGTTTTCTGTGCTTGTGTGCTGAATTAAATCATGCTAGCTGAATATGCCTCTCCCATGCTACCTTTTAATGCTGCTCATCCACTGTTTTGTACTTTATGCAAAGCCACTTCTTGGTTGGAGGATGTCCAGCTTTGATTCCATATGGTTTTGTCTCCTGAACATTTTAAGGATGTATTTTTGTTAAGAATCTTCAGGGACCTGAATAATTTCAGTGCACAGAAAAGGTTCTCAAAGTCAGGGTTGGCTGTGTTTGGAAACCCTCTAAATCATCCCATGCCTGTTTTTTTATAAGAGGTTCCCTGCTGATAACAGGATGAGAGTGGAGGTATGCAGAATAACTGAGTTCTAACTTGTGCCAAAATGCATTGGGAAACTGAGCTTCTTGATTTTCCCTTTCAGTGATGCTGCTTCAGCATTTTACTGCTGACCTGCCTGTAGGCATAAAGGTCCTGTTGGAGTGCAAGATACTTCTTATTTTTACTAGAATTATAAAGTGAAAGCTATGCACAAAGCTCTCAAACACCTTAACTGGGAAGGAAAAAGGCACAGCCCAGCTGGTTGCAAATCAAAATAAATTCCTTCATGTTATACTTGTACTAAATTTACCCCTTTTCTCTAATTATTTCTAGACTTAAGACTTATCTCTGAGCTGTGTGATTTTTGCAGAGTATATTCTTAGTGGGGGAAGCTTGGTAAAATTTTAATCTGTCCTTAATGTTCTTTCTCATTTCTGTAGCATTTGCAAAAAGGAAAAAATAGAAATAGGACTAATAAGAAGGTATCAACACTGGCAAGTGGCTTTCAGGTTTTTGGTGGGTTTTTTTCTTCTTTTAGCATTCATTCCTTTACCAGGAGTACTGGAAATTCATCAGTTAAGGCAGAATAACCTAAGTGTCAGTGTCTGCACTGTAGTGCATAGAAATGCAGTATTTCCCTCCTGATTTTCAGTAAATCTGAGGATTTACATGACTTCAGCAGAGATCTGTGGTAAGCTTTTCTGGTCACTCCTTTCTCAGTGGAACTTTTCTGTCAAATGCTCCTAACAAAGTAACACTCAAGGGCTGGGTGGGGATGTCTGTGGGTGTGTTTCTGAGGAGAATTGTGTGCTCACAGCAGTTTTTATGTGAGTTTTTAGATTCACTAGGCCGGTTGAGAATAGAACTTGAGCTCTGTCAAGGCTTGGCTGTGATGTGGGTGATTTCAGGACATACCAGGAAGAAAGGTTTCCACAGAAATCCTTGGTATTGGCATCTGAGGGTGTGATGATGTGGCTGGTGCATTAGGGACTACAGGCAAGGAAAGGGCTGTGGAGTCAGGGTTACTCACCAGGTATTAAAATAGTCACAGGTATATTTTAGCTAAAATCTTGCTTGAAAAAAACTCCCCGACATTCTCTAGTGTCTTCTGTGAGTAATACAGGTGTTTACCCGATAAATAAAAATGTGATGTGCCCTTCCCCAGGAGAGGGGGGGTGGGGGAAAAAGCCCTTGCTTATTTACCAGTTCAGATGACAGTAATTGGGAGCCTTCAGGAAGGGGAAGTGAGTGACAGCAATCCCTTCCTTCAAGCACATCTGATAATTCATGAATTTAATTTCAGAAACTTGGTGTAGCTTTTGAGAAGTGGGAGTAGTCAGTGATGTTGATGTGACAAGCTGCTATGTGAGTTGTCATTGCAGAATAAAAATGGACAGGAAGCCTGTGGAAATTCAGTGACTCGAGTATGCTAATAAAGGCATTGAAATACTTGGTTCTTGTAAGGTTTTGCATGCTGAATAATTCCAGTGCAGTTAGAGGGCTTCACTTGTGCTATTACAGCTGCCTTTGGCTTAGCCATTTTTAGAATTTTCTCTTTTGAATTGTTTGTCACTAGGTTTTAGCTTATTGTCATTGCTTTTATTCCAAAACCAGCAAGTGACTGAATACAGGAATGTGTAATGGGACTGCATGGGTGGTAAGAGAGTTTCAATGCCTAGTTTTCCTTTCCTATACCTTATCATATATTTGGATACCTGCTGTTTAACCAGACTCACACAACACAAGTCAGAGGAAATATAAATTATCCAATCATGCAAATATTGGCTGTACATGGCTGGCTTGTCATTTGTCATGGCTTGGGCTGCAGCACCAGTGCTGCAATGGGCAGCTGGGTTCTATTTTTAAAACTCTTAAAAGTAAGAACTTTGAAAAATGGAAGGATCTTTCTGAGCAGTTCATGTGTGCCATAGGTGTAAAACATCAGTCAGATGAACTCCCAATGTCCTGGAAAAGGTAGCACAGCAGGCAGGGTGTGTGAGGGCTCAAACTGGAGTCTCAGCAGTCTGGGACAATGCCCATTGAAAGCTCCTGAGCCGTCCCTGCTTCAAGGAGATTGCTAATGGAGATTAAATCACCCAAATGAAGTACACAGTCACTTGATTTTGCAGCTACTGTTATTTTCTTCCTGAGCATATTTCAGTCTTATCTTAAGATACCAGACTAGACAAGCCTTAACTAGTCCAGTATCTTCGTTTTCCTTGAGTGAAGTCCAAATTTCTGTGAATAAAGTTCCTTAGTGCAAGTTTACCCTTTGCTTTTAAAAAATTAAGCTGGTTCAGCATGCTGTGGAGAACTGTGTACTTTTTAATAACACAACTCTGGCAGTAGTTTGTGAGATAATTGATGAGATTATATCCCATATATTTTTTATTTTACATCTTTCTGGTTGCTGATACTGCAGTAGTAGAGTTGTAATATGTTTTTAGAGATTAAAATATCTTTGAAGACTGGAAATGAGAAAAATTCTCCTTTATGGACTGCTCCATTTAGAATAAGTCTCATGCAAAGTAAGCAGTACTTAAGAGGACTTTCATTTAAAAGATAACATTGCCTGTTTGGAGGAGAACTGTTTTTACAAGTCATAAGCAGCAAAATTCATCAAGTTGGCACTGGATTTTAGTAGATTACTCCCAGGATTATTGCATTTTGCCTTCTTGCTTGAATGATTTTCAAGTTATGTAACTTTAAACTTCTATAACTAGGGTTATAATTCAAACCTCTTTTTATAAGAGGACGTAGGATATTCTTTTTCTCAGTTGAATTCAGGCTCCTGTGAAAAATAAATATACCTCTTATCTGTTACTGATAGGAGGATCAATGAGGTGTTGGAGGTTGGATTTTTTTTCTCTTATACATGACTATCTTATGTTGTTTACTGTATTAAAAAAAAATGTAAGGCAACACCTTTCATTTTTGTGGTTAAGCATGAAATGTTTGTTACTGGTTTAAGAGTAGGTGTTTAATGGAAACCCTGAGACTTGACCCTTTTGTTTCCACTCACGAAGACTATGGGTACTTTCGTCATAGCTTTGATGCTGGCTAGAAACCAGGTACCCACAAAAAAAATACCCCAAAAAACTATTCACTGATTCTCTTCTGCTATAGTTGAGCAGAGGAGGGGAAAAGAACAACTAAAAGGCTCATGGGGTGAGATAAGCTTAAGGAGAAAACACTCTGAGGGCAAAACAGGCTCAAAAATTAAAAGGTATGAGGAAAAAGTTATTAACGGAATTAAAAGAGGATAATGAGA
>VYXF01009874.1:213123-266697 GCA_013397295.1 Polioptila caerulea | reverse complement strand
TTTTTTTTAGCATTAAACAATATTCTTTTTTTCAGGTGAGAAACTGCCATGTGCCATAAAGTTCTTGATTTAGACGTTGGGTTGTTTCAGGACCAGATACTTGATGGATTCTTGAATTGCTGTTTTATGGTTTTATTACTGCCCTAAACTGCAAGCAAATGAGAAACACCATCGGAGCAAGTGTCATTGTCTCAGATTGGTAGGCTGAGGTGCTGATTTTTCAAGAAGTTACAGTAATTACTAAGCAAGCAGCGAAAGTGAAACCTTTCATGGCAACGGGAGTCCGCAGTTTCCTGCAAGCCCCAGGGGAAGCAGTGGCTCTTGGGAGTCCAGTGTGTCCTGTATGACTTACATTAGGTTGGGCTAGAGGTGATTTGACAGTGGTAATTCTGTTCCTCTTATAAAGTTTTTGGCTTATGAGAGCAGTTCTTCTTTTGGAGTCCCATCACACGGAACATTGTTTGCCAGCAAAGGAGCGATGTGTGAAGGAGTCACACAAATCAGACATGGTGCCAGAGAGAGAGTCATTTCTTGCTGTATCCATTTTATTAGCAGATTAGAAATAGTATGACACCTGGAGACCAGAGGCAGTTTTTCAGATTCCTTTGTGACACGCTGTTTTTGAAAAAGGAAAAAATGAATTATCATGGTCATTGCATTGGTGTTTGAACATTAACAATGTCAAGCATGTTTACTTTGGATGGACTGTACATTCCCACTCAAAAGCAAACTGGGAATCTGCAGGGTAGTTGGAAGGGAAGAGACCATGGTCTCAGGGTATCAGTAGAGTGTCTTATAGACTGAATTTGTCATTTCTGTGCATTTCCCCTTAAAAAGTTGCAAACTGCTGAAAGGCCATTTAATTTTACAGAGCAGCAAAAGTCATTAGCCCAGGGCATTTGACATGAGTGTCCTTCCTTCTGTAGGAAGGATCTTTTTAGGTTAACAGATAGGGAAAATTTAGGAAAGATTATGGTGAAGCATGTAGGATATGCTTTTCAGACATTCTCATAACACTTGTGTTCTTCACTGGTTTGTGTCAATTCAGAGCCTCTGCCATTTTGATATTTAGAAGTCATGGGTTGGGGCAGAGAGGAGGCAGATGAGGTCACTAAACGCCTTAAGAGTTTACTGATAAAAGAAAACTGCTCACACTGAAGTAAGGAAAATGCATTTCACCTTTGCTTCATTGTATTTGGTCCTTGTCACAGGCTAAGGGTCATGTTTGGCATTTGGACAGTGGAGTGGCTGCAGGATACATCCCCGGTGACTGAAAGGTGCTGGAAAGCACCCCTTCTTTCTGCTGCTCTGCACTGTTGTTGGCCCAGTTTAGAAGCGTCCAGTATAGAAGGGATTACTGTGTGATACAAAATACCAGCTCCAGGTCCTATGCTCTGTTGTGGTCCTTTCCCTGTTGTCTTTGCAATGATGGCAGTGTTCAGGTGCCTTCCTGGTGGTTAGTATCATTGGTTGAAAAACGTAATTTTCAACAATTCTGAACAGTAAGCTTGTATTTGTTATTTCCCTTGGTTACACTTATTATGTTTGACAGAAACAAAATAGTACTATTTTTTTCTCTAAGTAGGTGCTGCCTTCACTTTGAAACTCTTTGACAAATAGAAGGGGTTTTATCTGCTCATAAATACAGACCATAGTGGAGTCAGCAGCATGCCTAATGTATGATGATTCTGAGATCCCTTTGAACTTGCAGTGTGCCAAAACCCTGCCATGCCTTCTTCACTCTTCCTTTACTTTCTTGATCACTACATTGTGATTTCAAAAATTGATGCCATGATGTTGCAGCTGTTGTGCTGCATAGGTGATGAGTTGAAAAAAAATTAGTTGTTTTAATTGAAAAAAATCATAGCCTGGTTTAAAAAAAAAGTGAGAAATATTCTTTTTGAAAGAAAGCTCTTCACCAGTATTTACAGTATAGTGTCATGTGCTGTTAGAATTTCAGTTTTGTCAAAAAAGCCTCATTTTATTCAACTGATCATGTGAAAGCTGCTGTGGCCATTTCACTGTGAGAGTGCTTAGGGGATGAAACAGGTTATCCAGAGAGGTTCTGGTGCCTCCATGCTTGGGGAGGCTCAGAACTTGGCTGGATGGTGTATAAGCAGCATGATCCAACTGGGAAGCTGGCTCTGGTTTGAATAAAGTTGGAGCCAGCTGGTCTCCAAAGATCCGTTCCAAACTAGATTATTATCTGAATCTCTGAAATTTCTACTTCTGTGTGTTGACGTTAAGTCAACATACTTAAATTTGAAGTTCAGCAAGCCTCAATACTGATAAACATTTGCAAGCCTGTGAAATAAATCTTAACTCTTTTGACCTAGTAGTACTCGATGGTAGATTTTTTTTAAACAAAGAATTAGCATTGCGGGGATTGACAGGCAGTGGAGGGGGTTGATAGTTCAGCTGGCAACAGCCTGAACAAGGCTGAGCAGTAAGAAGGCAGCATTAGCTGCTTTGCCTGCCTGTGCCAGGACTAACATGATGGCTGCGTGTCCTCAGGGATCCTGCTGGGTCTGCAGTGGTTACCAGTCCATCCTCCTGCTCTTGGCTTTTGTCTTGGTCTCCTCACTACTTTCTAAGGATCTTTTTCTCCTGCTGCACCCAGGGCTACTTCTTTACCGGTTTTAGTTGCTGGCTGCATCCTGGTCCTGCCAACCTTCTTCCATTGCTTCCTGGTACTTTCCCCTGGCTTCTCCCAGAGTCAACAAATCTCCCTTCAAAAGTGAGGGATGCAGTTAAATATGACCTGTCTTTACTGAATTGTAACATCTAGCAAAGAGAGAAGTGTTACGTCCTTCACTTGTGAATAACTGTGAATCATCATCATCATTATCACCATCATCATCATCATCATCATCATCATCATCTGGTTTTCTCCAGTTCATTGCAGTTAAGATGAGAGAAAAAGGATCACATTTGCATGTGTCTCATAAGAGTTTGTGGATTGTCTTACCTCTCTTGGATTGACATGATTTCCACAGCACAAGTTAGATTTTGTCTTGGGAAGTAGTTGCTGGAAGTGGTATTCTGCCTGTATTGTATTCCTTACTTACTAAATCTCTTTCAAGCTGGATGTGAGATTTGATCAATCTTCCCGTGATTTAGGATAAAATTTATCCTGAGAAGGCTTTTTTAATTCTGGACTGATAGAAGTATGCAGTGAACAAAGCAGTCCGTAGTTTGGTGGCTGTGACTTTGTAATTTTCAATTCCTATGAAAAATTTTGCTCAGAGTTATGTAAAAAGGAGTTGCTTGTGAAACAAGAAGGGTTGGGCATTTCAGCTGTTCTCTGCTGCTTTGGGTTCACTGTACTTGGGAAAATTGTAGAGGAGTTCAGAGCATCTCATTATAAAAGGACATAGATAAATCTGAAAGGATAGAGGGAAGGGTGACAAAAATGATGTATTGCTTGTAGAAAAGGAGACTACGGGTGGATATAAACAGTCTATAAATATTTGAGAGGTAATAATATGGAGGAGGGGGAGGGATTATTTACAGTGCTTGAGACAGCATAACAAGGAGCAACGGCTTGAAACTAAAAAAGGCAAAATTAAATTAGACACTAGACACTATTTTTCCTAACTAGTAGTGCAATTAGCAACAGAGTGACCTGCATAAGGACAAGGGGGTAAGTGAAGCATAATCAGAAGAGGTGTTTAAGAGTGTGTTAGATTATGATCTCAAGTGATTAATATGAGGGTAAACTCTGATCAATGTGCAGGTTAAAGTAGATGATGGAAATCTCCTGCAGCTTTGTCATCTCTTACATGATTCATTGCCTCTAGCCATTGTTTGTGTTAAATAAATCATGTTACAGGGTTCTGCATGCCTGATTAGATGTTTCCAGTTAATTCTCCAGTTCTCTTGCAAAGCTTGCACTTTTCCTGTGCTTGTCTTTTCAAGCAGCATTCGTTATTGCAGCTTTGCATGTGCGCATGTGCATAGGTGCCTGTGTTTTAACTGAGCTAGTGTTTGAAGTGGTGCACATACTCATTCATTGAGGCACTGACTCTTGTCAGAAGACCAGTATTTCCATCGTGTTGGTGAAACAAAGTGGAACTAGCAGCAGTTCTCAAAGTGTGTGAATTAAGAAGTTTTATTCTTCTGTCTGGCTTTCAGTCCTGTGTGATGCTTCACTGGAAGCATAAAAATAAATAGAATTACAAACTGATTTGGAAAAACCTCAGAGAAAATTGCTTTTCTTTTTCTGTGCAAGTGATATTCTGAACCTTGTCTAGGGCTGTCTTCACCAGAGGCAAGGGCTGGGGAGAGGTTTCTGCAGCATGCCAGGGAAGCAAGGATGCCAGGGACCAGTCATGACCTACCCCAACTCCCTTACTTTGAGAGAGAAAGGCTGCTCAGCCCTGAGATGGAGGTAAAGCACAGCAAGCTC
This sequence comes from Polioptila caerulea, assembly GCA_013397295.1. Lineage (NCBI taxonomy): Eukaryota > Metazoa > Chordata > Aves > Passeriformes > Certhiidae > Polioptila > Polioptila caerulea. The sequence continues at coordinate 262,289 of VYXF01009874.1, read as the reverse complement.
AGCAGTTACTTCTATCCTTCATTTCAGAAGAGAGGTTTTTTCCCCCAAAAGGATTTGGAGCAGAATTTTTTTTTAGTTTTTTTTTTTTCATTTTCAAAAAAACTTCACCATAGGGCTTTCTGTGCTTTCAGCATCTTGCTGTCCAAGTTTTTTTCACACCACATGAGGTTTCCAGACATAGATCTGTGGTTAGAGCAAGATAGCTGCCAAGCAGTGTTGCTGCTTGCTGGGCAGACTTTGCTGTGTACAGTGTTCTAGCACCAAATCCTCTTCCCACCTAAGGTAACAGGGCTGATCAGCACATCCAATTGTTCTTTTTGCCTTGGAAGCTCTTCCTCTGTAACACTGCTGTTTGCATTCAGATTTTGAGAGTTATCTGTGCCAGATTGTGCTTTCCATTTGTTCCTGTGAACCCTGAGATAAGGAATGGAGCAGGAGCAGAAAATGTACTAGGAATTTCTAAGAATTTACTATCCATGGGCACATTATTCACTATCTGCACCTAACCTCTTGTTCCTTTCTGTGTCCTTGAAACAGTTATAACTTCTCTGAATGTGTGGGGCTCTTTGTTTTAAAGAAAAGATATAAGTGAGGAGTGAAGGAGTACTGCACGCTTCCCTAACTGAGCACTGATTTGATTTCTTGGTTCTTCTTTTGTTTCACATGCTTTCTTGTACCTTGAAGACTGTTTTCATTTGCTTAATTTATCAAATAACTTCCTATTTCAGCCTGTTCAACCTTTTTCCATTTACAGTAGATTTGTCATTTAATAACACGGGAACTAAAATCCAGTTTTGAACGTTTCTTTTGTAGGAATGCTTTTTCATATGCTTCTTCTCATTCCTCTGTTTTATTGAACTTCACTAAACTTTCTTCTGAGTTTGAATACCTGCTAGTCTTAATCAGGGTTGTGAACAGCTCCTTTTCTTAAATAACAAACACTGTTCATGTGCATCTGTCCTGTGTTTTCTTGAAGAGTTTGCACAGAGTTAGTTAAATACTGAGCTTGTCTTTCTTTGCAGTGAGATTTGATGTCTGATTTTTTTTTTTAATTCCTATCTCCAGTCTTTATTCATACATACCCATTTATTGCTTACAGAATAAGCCACTGTTTGGTTATTTGGATATCTATAGCAATGGGCACAACTGATCCTCAGCAGATGCTGTGCCACTGTAGTTCCAGTCACTGTGCATTTCTGTCAGCTCTGTGTGAACAACATCCATTGGGGATCAATCTGCATTTGCATTGAAGCCGATTTTATAAGTGCAATTGTTTTTGCACCCATGCAACACCAGCAATCATGTACAAAAGTTACACACATCTCTATGGTTCTTGTTCTCTCGCTCAGGCCTGCTGGATGTCTGCAGTGTTTTTTCACTACTGCTTTTAGTTTTTGCATCACATATTAGATAGAGTTAAAAAGCCCTCCTGTTATTTCCAGTTGGTCTGTTGTAGAAACTTTTGGGTTTCTGTCATGATAACAGCTTATAACCAAGCATGAGCTCCACTAATTCCAACCATCGTCCTACTCCCTTTTTTTTTTAGTGTGAGCCATAGTGATTTTATCCTAGTCATATTTCCTCCAAGGTCTCCTATCTCAGACACTTGTGAAGCTTTCCCTCCCTTCTAATGTTTTCTTTGATCTCTCATTAATGACTTAAATCACTTTAGATTTATTCCACACCGAGTTTCTTTCTCCCTCCTCTGAATTTGCTTCTTTGCCCCTGCAGGTGTTTGGGCTGTTTTCCATCATTGTCCAGAAATCTGTTTTTCTTTCCTGATTTCTTATAATTTTTAATTTTTTCCTCTGTTTTTTAGAAGTTGTGTTTTTACTTTTGTCTCCATTACTCACTTTTGTAGCATGTTGGATTTAGCAGCATGAACACAGAGGGTTAACTATTCATAAATTTTCTTCTCAAATCAGGTATCTCAAGGTGAATAATAATATGTATACATAGATATGCACACACAGTAGTCATACTCCCTGCTTTTATACTGAGGATTGAAAATGGTCCTTGTTTCTCATGCTCTTAATTTTCTGAAGCAATGATTTTATTGGTCCTGATCCCATTAGCCATCACACATGCTAATAACTTTAGATACGTAAATAATCCTGTGGTCTCAGTTCAGCGTGGACAAACATATGCTGGAGCACTAAAATAGTGCCTACCACCTTCACGGTGTCGAAGCCATAATTAAAGATTTTGAATCTATTTTCTTTACCAAAGTTATTCATGTTCTTTTTCCACTAAAAATTTGAATACAATCACTATAGCTGTGTTACAATTACCAGAAGTGCAAGAAAAGAAAGAACAAGCATTACCCCCCAGCTCACATAAAAAGATCGACTACTCTGCTGTAGTCAGTGACAGACATTGAAAATTGAATTTGCTGCTGTAGATATCTTTTTGAAGGCCTGGGGCTTAAATTAGTTGTAGAAATAAAATATTATTTTCTGTAGGTTTTATTTCTACTGCCATATTAGGAGGATTGTTAAGTTGCACGCTGACTGTTTGCAGCAGATCATTTTTATTAAGTGTACACTAAATGTGAACAAAATGTGCCTTCTCCAGTTCTACTGAAATCAGAGGTATTTCAGCTTCTGTTAGCTTGATCTGGGCTGGGGCTCTGTGCCAGGTTTCAGTCTTCTGGATGAAATTGCTGTCTATTTTTTTCTTTGCACGGATCACATTTTCTTTTGAAAAATAGAGATTTGTGTGAAGATGAAAATTAACCAAAAATCTTGAAAATGAAAGGATTTTTGAATTGTGTTAGAAACACACATACAGAGTTAGTAATAATTTCACCCATTATGGAATAATAACTCTACTTATGGAAGATAGGAAGAAATGCTTAATAATTTTTTTCTGGTCCTTGCTTTGAAAAAAGACAGGTACTATTAGAGCTGTATATGGAGATGATGACATTCCAGTTCCAACAGGAACTGAAATCAGCAGGACTGGACAACTCATACGCAATATTAGGAAGAAAAAAAGAAAAAATAAACTTGGCTGAGGAGATGGGAAGTTTCCCTTACTGGAAATACTCAAGAACTGTCTGGACACAATCCTGTACAATGGCTTGTAGGATGACCCTGCTTGAGCAGGGTGGGTGGACCAGATGACCCACTGCTGTCTTTTCCAACCTGACCCATACTGGGATTTCCAGTAAGTCTTTTAACATTGAGGAAGTTCCTAAATCTTGAAAGAAAGATGATCTCATGCCAGTGTTTCAAGAAAAGTGAGTTTGATAGGGTAGGTGGCTGCAAGTCTATCAGCCCGACATAATATTTTTTTAAAATAGTGGAACAATCCACAAAAAAAATGAAATACGCAGGAAGGGGAGAAATGCAGGTGGTAAATGATATTCACACAACCTGAATTAACGTAAGATTATGGAGAAAGATTCTGTTAAGTTGGTAATCTTTTATCATTACAAAATTGTTAGGTGAAGTGACATACTGATGCAGTCAAAAATCCTGAAAGGCATTTGATTTTTGTATCCCCTGGCATCTTGATTAGGAACCTGAACTGACAGAAAATCAGTATTGTACGTGTTACGTGGTTTTAAGGAAAATGATTCGTTTGTAGGTCTGAGTGGAGAATTCTAACACAGTAGTGTTTCTGGAGGCATCTCAGGAACCTGCTCTTTGCTGTAATCATCCCATTGGTATCTTGGAAAGAAATCTGGCATCATCACAGGTTGTGTTGGTAGGTGGTGGAAAGGTACATGTATTGGCAAGCACTGCAGAAGACAAAAATGCACTGCAGAAAGGCTTGGTTAGATGATTGGTCACATGCAAGCAAAAGCCATTTTAACCCCTACCAGAAGTGAGAAATCTGTCTGGAAGAAACACTGTCGCTGCACAGCTGGTGATCCTGGGGGGTACTGTGCTGAATGTTAGTGGCTCCTGGTGAAAGAGGATGAGCAAAAACTGGCACAGTCCTTCTAGGCAGGTATGTGGTTGAGGAAGCTGATTAGGTGGTCATGGAACATAGTGCTAGTGGGACTCCTTCCTTGGGAGCATGGTACATACCAGAAAGTGGTCTCAAAATGCATGTTGGAAGGGAGAGCATCACTGAACCGAAACCAGTGGAAGATTAGGAGAGAGGGCAAGGGAAGTACATCAGTTTCTGTGCTCATACTGTTCCCTAGGTTTCTCTTTGTAGTTAGTGGTGAGGATGTAGCAATGGTCTGGACCCCCACACGTGGACTTGAACTTGGAAGAGCTCAGGCAGGAGACATAGGAATGATTAAAAGGCCAGAGAACATGTACTAGAGTGAAAGTCAGCAGTTTATTTTACACTTTAGTGATCCCCTTAGATAACCTTTATTTGATCTCCATTATGATTGTTCTTATTGCTTATGCCTTTGCCAGACTATGCCAGCTCCAGTTAAAGTTTTCTGTAAGGGTAAGTTTGGTGTTGTGAACAGCAATTTCCTGTTTCCTATAGGAAATAACCTTAGTTCTGAGGTCTCCCAACTTTCCCTGAAATGTATTGTCCCCATTGCATCACATTCATCCTAGAGTACCTTTTTCTGGCAAGTTTTGTTCTTGTTAAAATTTGTTGTCCACTTAGAACTCATTTAGCCCTTCAGATGTAGAACTAGGTAAATGCCATTTTGCTCAGAATAACTCTGGAGTTATTCCTAGAGGGGAGAAAAAATAATACTGATTCCTTCCAGGTGAAACTGAGTTCTTCCAGTCAAGTAGCCCTTGGGAAGCATGCCCTGTGCCCACAGACATTGCTGCCATTTGCTAGCTCCTTGCCAATAATGCCGGCTGAACTCAACAGCCCAGCAAACCTAGGAAAGAATTTTTCATTACACTCATACAGCCCTAGTTGTCAGACCCACTGCAGGAAAGCTGCAATGACTGGTTGTTTTGTCTTTCTGTGGTGGGAGGAGGTGAAAAGCATGGTAGGAGTTGGCAGGTGATAAGGCATAGCTATGATAAAGAGGTGGAATAGATTGGTCCTTGTACATTTCAGTTCCAGGGAAGAGGCCAGAGGCCTGCAAGAGGCTCAGAATCGTTAGACCACACAATTTGGAGTTTGTTTGTTTGACTGTTTGTTTGTTTTTAAGTGTGTATTCCTGCTCTGAGAAGAAGTATGTATATTTCTGGTTAGGGTTGGAGAGGTACTGTGGTGTCAGGTGTTTTGGCTACGCTGTATATTCCTAACCTGGAGACACAGCTGCTGTTAGCTCTCATGTCTGATATGTCTGGTACTTGATATTTTTCCATCCCTGTCTCTGACAGATCTTAGAGCACAGCTCCGTACCCTGGGCTGTTTGGGAAAGTAATCTAAACGAAAAGGAAAGAGAACCACCAGATTTCATGTTTGAGCTCAACATAGGGCTATAACATCAGCAGTTGATGGAGGGAGGAAGAGACAAAGTTTTCACAAAAGCTTTCTGGTCAGAACAGTTGGGACTGGTGCAGATATGGCTTTCCACAGGAGAATGAGAGTGAAAGAGCCCCCCATACATCTCAGAAACCAGGTTCCAGGACAGAGGTACAAGCACAATCTCCTTCCCTGGTCTGCAGACCCTGCCTGTGTTTGCTGGCTCATCTTGGTTGCAGAGTGGTTTCCACCTCCCCATTGCCTGAGAGGCAGCACAGAGTGAAGGGCCAGAGATCTGCCAACTGTCTAGAAACACAGAGAAGGGTTTTATCTTCACAGCAGTGCCTTGAGTAGCTACTTCTTAGCATTTGAATTCAGGATTGCTTTTAGGAGTCCAGGGTCTCCTGGTTCAGTCTGCTTTTAAAGGGAGAAGGCTTTCACTGGAAGATTTGAAAGGCATGATTCTGCGTACCTACAGCAATTGCTACAGCAATTCATACTGTGCACTCTTAGTCCAAAGTAAACACGTGCTTCTTGATGTTTCCTTTTATTTGTCATTATGTTAGAAAGTATCTCAGATTTTCTGATTTCTGGGAAGTTTGTTTATTTAACTCTGCAAAGCACCAAAACCTCTTTTTTGTACTACAGTTTTCTAAGTTGTAATTTCGTCAATGTGTCTTTGCAGGCAGGGATGTGAGTTGAGAGTTTTATACATACAAGCACCTGAAAGAGAGATTTTAAGGTAGAGCACCCTCTGGAGTATATTGATAAATAGGGGACTAAAGGGAAGACAGAAGTCAGGATAACAGGGCATTATCTCCCCCGTTTTCTTTAGTGCCCTGCTTCTCTGTCACCTCCAGTTCTAGTGCCCGTAGGAAGGAGAGGGGCGTGGTATGTGGACTCGCAGTGCAGTGCAAAGCAGATAGTGCTGGGATGCTGATCACTGCGTTGTGGTCCTTTTCTGGGAGCTTTGAGAGTAACAAAGACAAAATTCTGGTTCTTTGCTCATACACATCAGTGTCCATAAAGGACAATCCCTGTGAATGTCATACTGGACCAAATTTGTCTCTCAAGAACCTATATAGCATTAACCAAAGCTGAGAATGGAGGGTGGGGTGGTTTGTGTTCTGCATAATGAAGGAGCAGTAAATGAACTATATGTGAAAGAGCAGGGATCAGCAGGTTACAATGCTGTGAAAACAAGGTGAAATAGACTCTGTGAAGGAAGAGGAGAAAGAGAAAAGGTGGTATTGGAGAGGAGCACAGATGGGATATTCTTCAGAGCTTGATGTTCCTATTTAGCTTGCTGTCATGCTTCTTAAATTCCCACTGAGAGACTCCAGCCTTTTCCCATTCCCTTCTTTCTGTTACTGAAGGGGTTTTCTTTCCTTTTCTTACTTTATCTAAGATAAAGCAGGGAGTGGGAATAGGGAAGGTGTTCAGGAGTAATATTTTGTACGGTATCACTATGCAAGGTACGAATAATAAATCACACGCTACATGCTTAGACGATTTACTGCTGGCTTTTGTATATGCTGTGACAAGTGCTCAAAAGGTCAAAAAAGCTTCCTTAACAAATTTGATAAGATAATGCAGTGAGCTGTAACATCATGAAGTCCTGGGGGCCATAGACCAGAATAGAAGAAATAATTATGCATGGTAATGGGTAATTACAGATAATGGCCTTTTTTGGGGGTGGCAGAAAATTACACAACCCCACAGCCTTGCCTGAAATGAACATTGTCTAGCACATTAACTTTATATCAAGCTAAAAGTTCAATGCTGGAACCAAAGATAATCCACAACTTCTAATGGGCAGAGAACAGAAATACTCCTCTCAAAGACAGCAAGCATGTGGGTTTTGTTCCTTGGGAGGCAGCGTTTCTCAGCAGAAAGTAATAGTGCCAGCTTTCTTTGACATCTGAAATAGCTCTGTCATGATTGTCTGGTGGGAGAAACACATTGTACCCGAGTTTCTGATTATGATGTTAGGGAGTGATTTCACACTGGCCTTGTTCAAGGCTACTGTCCAACCTCAAAGCCAGATAGGAATTGAACTAAACTAATGCATTGCAAGACTTAGTATTGCTAAATCAGCTAAATAGGAGTGTGTCAGTGTTTTGTGTACTGAGCAAGGAGAAATTGTCAGGTATGGATACGAGCTTCTTTTGGGGCATGAAGATGGGTGTTTTCTGACTGAATAATTTTTTGTGTGTGTTTTAATGGTATCGTTCTCCCAGAAGCTGAGTTGCAGGAAGTACTAAAATTGATTAAAACAGTCACTCTAAATTGAAAATTTCAGGAAATGTAAAATTACCAGTAGCTGAGCTTGGCTTACTGGGCAGTGCTTACCTGCTCCATGAGTCACTGTGTTACTTGAGTAGTCATAGTTCTGTATTTCCAACAGCAGAGCTGTTATGTGCAGAGTCTCTGTAGGCATAGAAAAAATAAAAACTGTTAACCATTAGTTTATATAAGAACACATGCCAATAAATGGGAGCAGTGAAATTCTCTTAATTGCCACAATGCATATACATTTTTCTGAAATGCACAATCAGGTGGAGACTAATCTGGTCTAATGCTGCATGGCTAAATTGAACTATGCTACGGCATGCTCCCAGACATTGAAATGTGGCTCTGCTATCCTGATTTATAAAACAGATACTAGTGTACATCTGTCACAAATAAGCTCACTAATAATCTCCCCCAGATTTCTGTGTGGTCCAGTAACCATTCCCAGTAGGCATTTTGGTGCTGCCACCCCGTTTTACATGCTAAGTAAGTCTAATAGTACAGACTCTATGTCATTTGACCTCATATCCGAGGCTTACTCAGACATACTTAAATTACTGTTACCAGCGTATAATAAGATGTAAAACTGGCCCTTAACAGTACCAGTAGGAATAGAAAATACTCCATGCTTTTATGCAGCCTTCAAATTTCAGTGTTTGTCCTTTTCAGTATATATCCTTAAAAACACATTTGCCTCTGTGAGGAAGAGATGATTATGGAAATTCCTGTAAATTACCCAGCCTTTCTCCTTTCTCCTCCCAAATGATCTATATACTGGCCTCTTCGTTGATTTTGCCATGCATATCCGCAATTTGTGTAAATCGCCAGAGCTTTATTGAAGTAAATGGTCTGAGACTGGTTTACATTAGCTAAGGACTGGACCAGTGTTTTTCACCGTGCTCTGCTAAGCAAAGGCAAGAGCCCATCATAGGTTACTGAATGTAAAAGACATATATGTGTAACTGACCCCTAGTACTCACCTTCTTTAAAAGAAAATACCAGCCACCCTGAAATGAATTACTGGTTAACTACTATTAATATGCCATAGAGCTGGAGAGTCGTCTACAACACTGAAAGATCAATACCAGTATTTATTGTGCATCATATTGATCTTCTATGAAAGAGTGGGCCATATTTCACAGTGTGTACATAGTGCAAAAAAAGTAGCATCGGTTCTCTATGAGAATTAGTAAAGACATAGAAAAGAACTTACAGATCCAAGGGCACAGCTGCATGAAGAGGTACTGTTGTCTTCACTTCAATAGTATTGCTCATGGATATAGAGCTTGTGATGCCCCTACATAGTAGACTTGGTATTCCAAAATCTGAGATTTTAAACTGCACTCTTTTTTTGTTACTATTATTCCAATTTCTATACCTCCTTGTACAGACTCAGTCCTATTTTTGATCATGTCGTATTTGCAACTTTCAAAATATTAAAATTTGTGTGTAGTAGCAAGGGGAAGGCCCAGGAGCCCTTCTTACTTTCTCCATCTAGAGTGAAAATAGCCAAGGCATAAGCCTAGCTCCTGCAGCAGATCTCATATTTTAAAGTGCAGGTGGAGGGGCAGAGTGGGAGCTTGACAGTGCAGCAGGGATTGCCTTCTTGAGAGCTTAATTCCTCTCGAAAATTGCACCCTGCAGGTGTTGTAATGCTGCAAGCTCTGAGGCAGGGGAGGACCTTCTTCTTGCCAGGAGAGCCATTCAGCTGTGTTTAATTACATATGGAAGAAAGAAGGAAATCAGCTGAAAGCTGCTTTCTTAACCTTGGTGTTCTTTACTTGCTGGCAGAACACAGTGGCAGGCTGACAGCCTCCCTTGAGGAGAACACTTAGCTGGTTGAGCTGCTGGAGGCGTGGCTGTAGGAAGGTTCAGCCAGTAGGTTGGGGTCTACCCTTACAGGTATGGGCCAAGGATCAACCAGAGGAACCCCAGCTTGATACTTAAAGATGTTGATTCTTATAGATCTGTCCTTCCACATTTAAAAGTGTGGTGTCTTGTGGGATTTAGGGAAAATGAATTCTTCTGGCTGTGTTTCCCGTGCTTCTGGCTGTATTTACTGTGCTCCTTCACAGGAGTCCTAATACTTCAAGGAGCTGGATGTATCTTTCCCTTCACTTGAACTTCTTCCTTTCCCTTTGCTCCTATTTTTGTTGTTAATCTGCTGGGGCACATCTCTGTGGTGTGGCCCTGCAGCTCAGAATGGTTGTGTGCCAGAGATGTTACAAGGACCGTGGATTTCATAACTCTAGGTTTATAAGAGAAAAATGCCCCAGGTTGCTGATGCTTGGGAATTTATGTATATGCATGCATGGGTGGCTGAATGAGCCAGCACTAGAGACCAGCTTTGGAGACAGCAGCTGATAGTAGTGTAAAGACTATTGGAGTGTGGAGCAATGGCCAAAAGAGAGGACCCTTCTGGTGGGTTTGTAACAGCTCTGAACCACTGGTGGGTGTTGAGCAGCTCCATAAAGGAAAATGCGTGACAAGTCAAACCTCTTGCACTGCTGGTGCCAAATGATGGTACCCCAAACCTCAGATAGGAGACAGAAAGAGGAAAGAAGGACCAAAAAGTCGGTTTTCTCCTTTGTAATGCAGTAGATTGCTGCCACTGCTGCTCTTCATGAGGGAGCTGTAGCACTAAGAGCCACTAGAATGTCACAGAAGCATCAGGAATATCAGGAATGCTTGTGTAATTTGGTGGATAGCTGTGAGTAGGTTTCTGTTCCAGCCTAGCCCGTCTTGTCCCATGTTAGGAAGTGTAGTGTATAAGACCTTTCCAGAAGTTGCAACAAAACATGTTACTTTCTCCTCCTCTTCCTTTAGCTGCTGGTACCTGGAGTGGCTGATCTCTCCTGTGGATTAGAGAATCAGAATCACAGAATCATTTGGAAAAGACTTTTTAAGATCGTTGAGTCAAGCCTTTGACCCCTCACCACCTTGTCAACTCGACCACAGCACTAAATGCCACACCCAGTCATTCCTTGAAACCCTCCAGGCACGGTGATTCTACCACCTCCCTGGGCAGCCCATTCCAATGCTTCACAACCCTTTCCCTAAAGATCTTTCTGATGTCCAGCCTGAACCTTCACTGGCACAGCTTGAGGCTGTCTCCTGTCATTCTGCCACTTCATACTTGGGAGAGGAGTCCAAACCCCACCTGGCTACAACCTAATTTCAGGCAGTTGTAGAGGGCGACAAGGTCCCCCTGAGCCTCCTTTTCTCCAGCCTTAGCAACCCCAGCTCCCTCAGCCACTCCTTACAGGACTTGTGCTCCGGACCCTCCCCAGCTCTGTTGCCCTTCTCTGGTCTCACTCCAGCAACTAACTGTCTTTCTTGGAGTCATGGCCCCAAAACTGAACACAGGATTTGAGGTGGGGCCTCACCAGTGCTGAGATCAAAGGAAAAATTCCTGCCCTGGCCCTGCTGGCCACACCATTGCTGATCCAGGCCAGGGTGCCATTGGCCTTCTTGGCCCCCTGGGCTCTGCTGGCTCATGTCCAGCTGCTGTCACCAGCACCCCCAGCTCCTTTTCCTGTGGGCAGCTTTGCAGCCACTCTGCCCCAGCCTGTGGCACTGCCTGGGGCTGTTGTGACCCAAGGGCAGGACCCAGCCCTGGGCCTTGTTGAACCTCACCCCACTGGCCCTGGCCCATGGTCCAGCCTGTCCAGATCCCTCTGCAGAGCCTTCCTGCCCTCCAGCAGGTCAGCATTCCCACCTGACTTAGTGAACTGACTGAGGGTAATCTTGATGCTCTCATCCAGATCATGTAGGTGTAAAAGGACCTCATCTTCCTGGTGCTAGTATTTTTAATGGGGAGTAGTAGCCCTTCTAATGATGCCCTCTAAATTGAAAGACACTGCAGAGATTTTAGAAAAAATCCTCCATTTGTGCTGCATAATATAGCCTTGTGAGGAGTTCAGCAGGTGACTGCCTTGCATGTCTTTATCATGTGAAATCTGTATCCCAGCAAGGAATGTGTTGGAGGATTTTAGCTTCTGTTTTGCAACATTTAAAGCAGAGCAATTGGAATGCAGCTTTGTTTGAGAGGTAAATTTAGGGAGGGGAGTCAAGCTTATGCTGTGCCTGTGGTCTTTTAAGTAGTGATTTTATCAGACGCAGACAAAGGGATCTAAGAGTCTTTCCCAGAAGCAGAATAATGACATTAAAAAATTATAAAAATGGAAGTGCAGAAACTCTGAAAAGTCTTCTGTTGCATTGCAGGCACTTATATTTTGTGTGCAAATTTGAGAAATACTCCAGGTAAACAAGGCCAGCTGATGTGGTTCTGCAGAAAAATCAGGTGCAGGAGGCATAAAACAGTCTTTGCTAATAAATAGTTCATTGATGTCAACAGAATGTCAGCAAGAACTGAATGGGGGCACTGTGTAATTTAATGACCTAGAAGGAGATGATCCATGATTGCAGAAAGCTTTCATTATAGCTGAAGAAGTGAAACAGAATTGCATTGTAAATAGCAATAGTTGGTAAAACTTATTATTTGATCTAGTATGCAGCTAATACACGATACCATGGACCTTGTTACCATGATTCTGAGAGGCTGAACCATATGCCACCATATTCCTTCTACAGATGAGTAACCAAGATACAGGTACACCCAGAGAACGATCCAGAACAAACTAAGCCTGCCTGAAATGTCTCTTAGGGCTGTTATTTCCTATGTGCCTGTTGCCCATGCTGCTTCATGTCCATACCAATAGCTCTTGGGAGCTCATCCATATGCTTTAAGCCACATTGTTTTCTTCACCACAAAGTTGGACAGTATAATGGGGAGAAGAGGAACTCTTTACAGAGAACTGGTACCAGGCAGGGTCACAGACATGCAAACTAGAGCCAGAGCTGCAGATATGGAGGGATTTGAATGTTGGTGTTTTTTTTTTTAATGTTTGATTTTTTTTTTCCCTTGTAAATATATATAAGATTGTGGCAGGTTTTTTTTGTGTCTGGCTTGGCAGTGTAACTGATGCCACATATGAGAGAGAGCTCGGGTGTGCAGTAGTACCAACAAGCACCTTCTATTTTCCATGCTTGCAAATACTACAAGGCACTAGTAGACAGTGGAGTAGGGAAATAATGGCTTCTCATTGTCTGAGAATCATCCCCACCTTGGGAGGCAGACCTTGCCTGTGGGGAGTACAGCCAGCTAACCCCTGGTCTGGAGGCATTCCAGAGTGGATTCAGCAAGTCATGAGCAATACCTTTCTCCTCCTCCTCTTTTACTAGTGGTGGGGGATCTTGTTCTGCTCTGTGATTTTGTAGGTACAGGAGCTAAATTTGGGTATGAAAGCTTAGCAAGGATTGAGGACTTTACTGCTCACAGGTACCATGTGGGTTTCTGGGACACCTTGGCTGCTCCTGTGGTACTTTCCCCACTGCAGCTTCTCTTGCCTTGTGGTAGTTTGCCCTTCCAAGAGGCATGTTCAGAAAGTGTCCTCTCACCTTCAGGACACTGGCTGGGAGAAGTCACTCTGTAGCTAGATCCTTTCTACTTCTTGAGAGTTACAAGAGACTTGGCACACTGTTACAGGTTAAAAAGTACTGGAGCACTGCAAAATTAGGTGATGTAAATCATTATCCCCATAAGTTGATACTGATTGAGGATTCAGGGCATTGTCTTAACCTGCAGTTGGTTTTATCTGCTGCTTTGCAGTCTGTGGTGTGTGTAGGTGGTAGTCTTGGACTCTGAGTAATTGTTGGTCCACTTCAGTTTCCACCAAACACTCAGCTGTGTTTAGCTTTCAGGTCCTACCTCTTCCTATTTACCACTCTCTGTCCAGTCTTTGGGAGGGGTAGTAGTTCATTAGAAGGTGAAAGATAATAGTTTTTTTTTTCTTTTCCAGAGGGACGGATGCTCATTCAGGACATCCCTTCCATCCCCAGCAGAGGGCACTTGGAGAGCACGTCTGAGTTGGTTGTGGACTCCACCTACTACAGCAGTTTTTACCAGCCCTCCCTGTATCCTTGTTACAACAACCTGTACAACTACTCCCAGTACCAGATGGCAGTGGCCAGCGAGCCTTCCTCAAGTGAGACAGGGGGTGCGATTGTAGGGTCGGCCATGAAGAACAGCCTTCGAAGTCTCCCAGCGACGTACATGCCGAGCCAGTCAGGAAAGCAGTGGCAGGGATGATCTTTGCTGGTTTTGTGGCAGTGCAAAACCAGAATCATATTCCAGGGTGGCATTAGGACCCATTTTAAGAAAGTTAGAAATGGGTGGTTGCAATGCAGCATAACAAAAGCAATTACATAGTTGGACAGTGATAATGGTATGAATAAATTGCCACAAGCGCCAAGGGCATTAATTTGATTTTATCTTCTGTATTATGTCACAATAGATTATGAATTGTTTTCCAGAAAAGAGAGTCCAACTCAATTGCCCAGCATAATGTCCTAAGAGCCTCAGGTGTAGTTTTTGGGAAGCTTTGCTCTTCAGAAACGTGTTTTTTTCATGTTTCGCACCCCAGGTGCCAAGGTGACCCAGGAGACCATGCTTTTGTGCAGTGGTTTGGTTGCAGTCAGTTGAAAGTGATGTGGCATATTGCTGGTTGCATGTTTTGCCAATGGCAGCTCCAGAGCTTGTGATTTTGACTTGAGTAGTTCAAGTTACAGGCAGTACCTGAGAGGTTCAAACCAGAGCTCTCTGTACTTCATTAGGATATAAAGTAAATCAAGCCCTCTCACTCTAGGACTAGATAGTTGTAACCTTCAACTCAGTACCAGTCAGAAACTGGAAAAAGAGGAAATCTGCTAGTGTGGGGTATTCTTGGCAAAGTGGAAACATTTCAGTGACTCTGGGACTGTTGGTTTTGGACTGTAGAGATGCTTTTTCTATCTGAGGCTCAGCTGGTAAGGCTGTACCCTCTGAGTCTGTGTATGCCTCCCTTGTGTAAGGACAGGAGAGGGCAGACCTCTTCTGTAGAGCATCAAGACAGGGCAGCTGCTTCTGCAAAGGCTGTGTTGTGAAACCACTCAACAATGAAATGTCCACCAAAATCTCCTTGTGTAAGTGAACAGATAGGTCATCCTGTTTGCTGACAGAGAGTTTCTCTAGCCAGGTCTCTCTGGCACACAGACCAGCTCCAAAAAGGCATTTTAAGTTTTGATACCAAGGAGCTGAAACTAATGCCAGGGTGATTACAATTACTGTAGCATTTATCACTATTCTGCGTTCCTTTTTCTGCTGTGAGTGCAGCTGTATGTGATAAAGAGCTCTCTCTCTTCCTTCTGTGGTGCAAGCCCACGCCATAAGAGCTTTCTTCTCTCAGTGTGTTGATATATGAAGGTACACGTTTCCAGCTGATGGCATCCTCTCCAGCTGATGAATTCAATCACCAGGCCAAGGGGAAAATTAGTCAAGGCGAGTTACAGGATTTTGTGCATGGTAATGGGGTGAGGTACCAAGTGCTTTTTCAACTCTCATTCTGGTTGATTGGATTAGCCTGATATGGCAGAGTATTTCAGATAGAAGGTTACTTCTCAAGCATCTGCACCATACAGCTTGCTGGTGCATGGACACACCATCACAAAACAAATGTAGGGTGCCAACATTTGCCTTGTGAAAGTAATGTTCTTGCAGGCTGCTAGTCCCACACTTTACCTAGCACATATTGTTTGAGGAAAAGCTACATGAGTATGTTAAAACATGTTAAACCTTGGAATGAAGTTGTGGTGGTGTTATGATCCTGTTGTCATGCACTGTTATTCATCTAAAAAGTCTTGGCTTATACAGTCCGTCTCACTTGAGTGAGATCACCTGTTTCTTGTGGAACCTTTGATACCCTTTAAAGAAATAAAAACAATAACACCAACTGCATGGTTTCCATAATCTCTTCAGGTCCTGCAGAAACTAACTTCTGCTTAAGTGCCATTCATGTTAGTGAGATCCTGAAGAGGTAAGTAAGGAAAAAACAACATGGTTGTTTTCTAAAAGGACAGTTTTCCTTGCGCCAGCAAGTTCAAAGCTGTGGATGTTTCATATGAGACATATCATATGATTTTATTCACCTTTATGTGAGTTTAATAATCTACCACATCTAAGATTGAGCAGACATTTTGGGATCCCTCAGTGCTGTTTTGGTTAGATGTGCAAGCAGAGAGAATAAAGATGCTGCTTTTTGCCTGCAGAATTGATGTCTCTCCAGCTTCTAAATGTCCTGAAACCAGGACTCACTTCTCCTCTGCAGTAGGGCAGGCTGTAGTTCAAGGCCAGTGTTATGTAACTTAAAAGCTGTTTTCTCAGACTGATCTGCAAGTAGGATTGTTATTGCTGGAAGAGTTCTGAGTCATAGGGTTTGCATACTCCTACAACAGCATAACATTGCGCAAATAATCGTAAAAAGTTCTAGTGAGAGGTTAGAAAATGTTTGATGGCAGTGGGTGCAGTGATGCTGAGGTTATGAAGCCCTGTGTGGCACTGAAGATGGTTTGTTGTAAGGGGAACAAGGTCTCAGTTGCTGCACATGGTTAGACATTGATTCTGAGCATGCAGGTTACCAGCAAGGGAAGATCACACAAATAGCGATAAATGGAGGATGAGTAACTAATGAGTTTTTCTGTCAAAGCCAGTAAGGAATTAAAGGAGAGTTTCATTCAAAGCATGATCCTCAAAGAGAAATCAGACCTTGCTTACACCTTCAGGAGGTTTTGCTGGCAAACCTGTGCATGCTTATCCTCCTCATAGGAAACACATAGCTGTTGCCTACACAGGGACTTCTGCTGAGCTGCTTGTGCTGACTGAATTTATTTTTTACATGTACAGGCTTTCTTAAACCAGACTTCAGAAGAAGTGCATCTTCTTATTTAACTTGTATTGCTGTGTCTGTTTTGATGAAAGTGTTTGATGTTTGTTTCTTTGCCAGAATTATAGTTGGGCAGTGCCTGCTGTAACCAAATTAGGGCAGCTTGCTAAGGTGTGAGCTCACAGGAGGGTTTCTTTGATGGTAGAAGTCACCAGTGTGTAGAATACCTGGAAGGTATTCTAGTTTAAGCTGGGTAGACAAGACACCTGGCTTTTCCAGGCTCATTTGGTGAAGGCTCACAGATCCTAGATTAACTTCAACCACACAGGGAGAATTGCATATTTAACTTCCGGACACAGACAAGGCCTTGAGCAGCCCAGCTGTCTGCTGTTTCAGAATTTAGGGAGCAAGAGAGAATAGCCAGGGAGGAAACATGTGAGTGTGTGTGGGATGAGATGAGGATTAATGCATCATTGAGCATTGGCAAATAAACTGAATCACTGAATCTTTAATGTAGATTAATGTCAGATTTCATTAGTCTTTGTTCTTGGCAGAGGCTGGCATGCTCGAGTGGATTCATAAAGGTGCAAATATTTTATGTATTTCTCTGTAGGTTTTCCTCATCTATATACAGTCACACCAAAAGCTGTATCCATCATGATTTGATAGGAGTAATGAAGATTATTGTTTTGGTTGAGACTCCTTTGGTCATTTATGACTCCTGCTGCTCCTTCCAGCTCTAAGGCAGATAATGAGATATGCCTGGTGTTACACCTGATAAAGAGACAATCCTAGGTTGGTAGGAAATGTAGCAGATTTGGTGGTTACTGTACCTTTCCTTTCACTCCAGTCCTGTGTGAGCATCTGGAGTCTCCCTTGAAGCTCTTGTAATTGCTCATTACTACAGGAATTTGTGTGCATTCCATCCACTTAACAGTAAAATCAGTTTGCCAGCATCAGTACTGCAAGTCAGAGTGGGTTGGTGTACTTGGAAGTTGGTGCTTCTGAAACTGGTTTCACTGCAATAGGAAAATATGTGGTGATCACAGCCTTTTCTATCACAGCAAAAGCAAAAACTTGATGGACACCTCTGAATCTAATCAAACTTGATTTTCTAAGAAGCTTGCAAATTGCTGGCATGTGATCCGCAGCGCAAGTCTAATCTGGACTCATTGTGAGTCAGCATCATCCCCAAAAAAGGTTATAACTTCTGGTTCATACAGCTAAACGATTAACAACCAGCAAGATGCAGAATGTGCCCCCACACCTGAGTACCAGCAGCTGCTTTTTCTTTGTTATTCTGGTGACTCCAGGGATCCTGCTCCTTGGAAAGGGTAAAGCCTGGTGTGGAGGTTTTGGACACGTTTCAGAATTCCATTTTCTCATTCTCTTCTCATTCTCATTCTCTTCTCATTCTCTTCTCATTCTCTTCTCATTCTCTTCTCTTCTCTTCTCTTCTCTTCTCTTCTCTTCTCTTCTCTTCTCTTCTCTTCTCTTCTCTTCTCTTCTCTTCTCTTCTCTTCTCTTCTCTTCTCTTCTCTTCTCTTCTCTTCTCTTCTCTTCTCTTCTCTTCTCTTCTCTTCTCTTCTCTTCTCTTCTCTTCTCTTCTCTTCTCTTCTCTTCTCTTCTCTTCTCTTCTCTTCTCNCAAGTATTCTCACTTTCAGAACATCAACTTTTTTGTCCTTTCCTTATACTAGTTTAGAGCAAAAACAAATACTTGTGAGAAACTGGGAAATTTTTACTTATTTTCTAATGAGGGATATCTGGAAACAAAATTTTTAGTATTGGTGATGTAGGAAACTGTTTTTCAATGATTTCTTAGATGTAGCAAACTTGGAAAAATTCTCTTTTACTAAATCCAGAAGAATGTAGCTGTGATAGGACAGCTGGGATTTTAAAAAAAAGCCACTTGCTAGTTAAAAAAGATGTGTCTTTTAAACTTCTACCACCTGCTTCTGCTTTCTGGCCCAGTTTTTCCTCTAGAAAGCCTGTCTCTGTTATAGAAATTGCAGTCTTACTCTCCAGAAGTCTGTAAAATGTGTGCATGTGTGTGTAAATACATACACATTGTGCAAGTCACCCAAGACAGTCCCAATTTTATGTGTAAGCAGTGAATTATATACTGTATTCATAACATACCCTTCACACTACAGATTTATGCTAAAAGTATCCTAATGTTTCTGACAGCTCATGTGTGACATGAATGCAATCCATATTTCTTGGAGGAGCTAATCTAAGTGGTTTATTTTCCAATACTGCTGATAGGGCTATATCTCTAGGTGTCACTGCAGTTGAGATTCTGATGGTAACATATTGTTTATGGGTCACTGCCTTTGTCTAAAAGAATAGGTTGGAACAGAATAGCAAAGGTTAATTAAGTTTGTCTATCAAGGAGGGACAGATATAGATGTGTCTTGTATTTTCTGTGCTAGAGTCAAAGTAAGTCAAGGCAGGGTATCATAGACTCATTTTTTTCCTTAGGCTGGAAAACATGCTTAGCTGGTTTTAGGAATGAAACACCTTGGGCAGTAAGAGTGCAACAGTAGTTGTGGGGTCAGCACATGAGCAGTAACACTGCAAGGTGGGAGAGTAGCAGCAAACCTGGTTTTTAACTGCAGAAACTGAGGCAGGGAAGTGTTAAATAACTTGCCACAGTCACAGACCTCACAGGTGACAGAGGGGAGATTATTGATTCCTGAATTTCCATTTCATTGCCCAGTGTCTGCCTTCTTGTCCATGCCAGAAACTAACCTGTGAATTCTGTTGTTTGCAAGCAATTTTATGCCCACTAAAATTGACTTTTAAGATCAAGACAGAAGGAGGAGGCTGTGTTAAACTTTTAACTTTCTCTGGTGTTTCCATAATTACTGAGTTTGGTAAGTTAATTGCTGAGTCATGGGTGAAATAAAAGGATGGAAATTCTGGGTAAGGTGATTTGGCCAAGACCATATGGCACACCAGTGGCAGAGCTGAAGGATTGCACTTCGATCTGTGTTGCTTTGAAATTTTTGCAGCCCTTGTCACTCAGGAATAGCATCTTAGCACCCATGACCTCCTCCTGTTTGTCTTTCTTGGAAACAAGCCCCATAGCTGTGATCAACTGCAAAGTGTGCAGATAACTGCTAAAATAACACTGACACGCTCACAAAGATATTGTGTCGGGCAGCTTTTGCAAATAAAAGAATGACACAGGTGATACTTTGCCTAAATAAATGTCTGGGAAGGGCAGGACCATTTTCTGATCTCTGAGGCTAGAGAGGTGAGTCACCACTTGGTGCCTTTCATGACACCTTCCTGTTTCTGATTTGGCCACCTTCTCTCCTCAGCTCTTTCTCCATGGGGAAGATATGTAGAAGTTATGCAGATGCTGCCAGAAGTGTGGGAAGAGGAACTGGGCTTTATGTGCTCTTCCACCAGCTGTCCAGAACGGTTTTTTACAGAAATGGTCTGATGCAAGAGTATATTCCTCATGTTTTCCCTGGATTTTGCTATGTTTGTCACTGTTGGACACAGCTGGAGGGCTGCACTGACCATTTTGCTCAATGATGAACAAGTCCTGTTTCCAGCTTATCTATGCGAGGGCAAACTGTAGCTGCTTCTCAGTTCCTCACAGTGGCTTTTCAAGGCACAGGGAAAGAATTTCCAGTGCATTCACAGCCTTACAATCAGGCCATATTTATTTGTTCATGAATTGTAAGCATCCCACCACTGCTTGCAGTACATCTTTTAAAACATTACCGAGTGTGTGCTGTGTTGTACAATTTAGGGGAACCTGTAAATGTTGCATAGGCCAACTGCTGCTCTGATGATATGTGTCTCCCACTAAAGTCTGTGAGGTACTTGGTGAATCCTGCAGCTGGATCCCCACAAGCAGCGTGTGGAAGGGAAGCAGCTTAGGAGCTCAGATCGCCCTCTGCAAAGACTAATGCATGCCTTTCCCTTCCACAGCTCTTGCTCTCCTAAAGTGTGCCCTTGTTCTCTTGCATGTAGCCTGCAGTGATATAAACCACTGTGGTTTGTGGGGCAGTCCCAGCTCATGCCTGTCTCAGCTTTGTTTTAGGGGTGGAAGGGGCAAAGGAAGCAGGAGACACCAGAAGGCCAGGTATTCTCTTCCTGTGAGCTGTGCATGACCCCAGCATTCCTCCTGGACAGGATCTCAAACCTGGTACCTGACTGTAGCATTTGGAAAGCTGAACTGCCCCAGGTTGAAAATAATCTGAATATTCTAGGGCCTCCCCAAGGCTGTCTTGATCTCCCTTTTTGGCACCCAAAAACCTGCAAGGATTCAGCAGAGCTGAAGGAGTTAATGCAGACCAAATGTCCCTTCTCATGAGGTAGTGGTCTCCTAAGCCCCCTTTTTAATGCAGTGCTCAGGTCAAGAATTTTTACAACTGGTTGTTTTTTTATTGTTACTGTAAAATAGGATTGCTAAGCACTATAAAAAGGAAACCTTATGGTTCGGATTTACTGTGGTGTGGATTCTAAATAGTTTAATAAAACAAAACCAAAAGCTTTTAGATTTTTTTTCAGTGGTTAATACACAGCATATTCTTTGCAGAGCCAAGCCTCTGGCTGTTGGTTGAACTGTGGTTCATAGACTTGGTGTGGGTAATAAGATTATAAAACATGTCTCTTGCTAGCCAGCTACCACACACTAATAATAATAGTAGTAATAATTCATTGCATCTAGGGACTTTAGGTGAGTTGTTTTTTTAAGAAATGGAGAAAACCCCTAAAAAAAGCGTTAAAAAGAGGTGGATCACTGCATCCACTGTACAGGGAGGGAAGATGTGTGCATAATCAAGTTGGTGCCAGGGAATGATCCCTTCATTTACTAGAGCTGAAATAATCTGTCTCTTGCAGGCAGCCTTTGCTCAGTGGTACATGTGCACACATGGTCCTGCACAAGGCAGAAGTGGAGATGTTAGGTCTGTGGATGCTGCCCTGCCCCCCACCAAGGGAAGGAAGACTGTGTGCCACTCAGCAGACAGAGAGGAGTTTGCTAGCTTCTTTTTTCCCCAGTACTTCCAGGGCTGTTGAGCTTTGCGCATATGCAGAATCAAAATTCCCTTTGGACTGTGCTTTTGGGCAGCTTGTATTGCACTGAGGAAAGGTTTTGTTGAGGGAGTCTTGTTTCCAAAAAGGAGACTGCCCTTTGTCAGAAGAGGAGAAGCAGTGTCAGTGGTTCTTTTGAGTTCAGGCTTCCTCAGGATGACTCATTACATTTTTGAAGAGCAATTTACTATTTATCCTGAATGAAACTTAAGTGTGTTTCTGCATGTAAAGGTAGAAAACCAAACATTTTAAGTATTGCTTTGATTTATAATAGAAAAACTCTTAATTTCACAAGCAAAAAGCAAGTCCCTCAGTATATGTGCAAGTATATGCAAATAAGCTGCTGTCAGAAATTAGTGCACTTTGCTTCCTGTGAACAGCCACCATTCTCTCTCTTTGCACTTAATCTCACTGCAAACAGGCCTCAGAGAGCACCAACAGGATTTTATGTGGCTCAGGACACATTATTTACAGTTAGGCATATGAAAATGATTGCGGAATTCCTACAGGGACCCTTGGAAAACAAGGGGTGACTTCATTCTGGGGTGGTTCTGGGAGGTGCTGGTGGCTCCTATTGCCAGGAGCAAACCCTGCAGGGCTGCTGGCATGGGGCAGCTCCTGGGACAGCAGGTCCACAGCCAGCCTCCCCTTCTCCCTGGCTCTGAGCTTTGCTGCCTCAGAAGGGCTGAGGGCAGGGGGTCCAAGGGAGCCACAATGCAGCAGGCAGACCTGAGGTGGGACATAGCTGAAAAGGCTGCTAAGCATGTCTGCTTACAGACCTTGTGTAATGGCATAGCTGGATATTGTTGGCACTGCTACTATCATAACCGGTTCAAAACTCTGACATTTTGTCTCTGCCCGGAAGCTTTCCATCTTCCAGTCATTCACTTCCCAGCGTATTTAGGGAAACCAGCTAGTCTTACTTTTCCTGCTGAAAATGTTACTCATGTTTTGGCTGCGTTTTGGAGCATGGAGGCCACGTTGCCTTGTAGGGCTTTGTAACAAATAGTAGTAAGTTAGTAGTTCTTTCATAAAACACAAATTTAAAAAAGCATTACCACTTCTCTGAGATCAGTTTGGATGATATCAGGGCATTGGAGCAGGATAAACTTTTGATTTCTGAATGTTGCCACTTTGCTACTATCTGTGGAAGGGAAAAGGGATATCTGGTGGATGCTGTGCTGACATGGCAGACCTACTGGCTAGTGTCCAGTTGTGGCTTCACAACCCGCTTCCTTTAGACTGTGTAGTCTAAGGACAACTTGGTTTTTCTCAGTACCTCAGGAAAATATTTTTCCCACCTTACGGTGTTGTAAGAAAAACAGTGTGCTTGTTTTTGTGTGTTTTTGTCACTGCCCAATGCCATGGAGCATATCCTAGAGAGTAGGTCGATAGGACTGCCCTCCTTAGCCACCTGGCAGAGCAGTTAGCAGCAGTCTGAAATGGGAGGTGTAGGAGCTGGATGGACACTTCACCTCTGACACTGGCCAGGTGTATACACCTGTCTGAGCCATAAGCTGGGGAGTTGGCAGGAAGCTGTTTGTTTGTGTGCCAGATGCATCTCCAGCTGCAGTAAGATGAAACAGCCGAGGCTGTGCTGCTGCTGCTGCTGGGTCACATCTCATACCCTACCACCTAGAGCTGGTCAGTGTGGGCAGACTGCGAAGACACCAAATCAAAAACCTGAGGCCAGTATGTCAGAATTTTACTTCCTGTGCAGCCACTGTGACCTCCAAAGCCATAAAGGTGTGTGGGGGGGGATAGCGGGGTGTCCCCTTGGCACTGGGGCTTGGCTTTCACAGGCTGCTGTTGCATTTCTGTCTCCTGACAGGTAAAGGGCATGGAGAGACACCACGCCGTCAGCTCCCAGTACCGCATGTGTTCCTACTACCCACCTGCTTCCTATCTGGGACAGGGGGTTGGCGCTCCCATGTGCGTCCCCCAAATCCTGACCTCCGAGGACATCCCCTCCTCCTCGGAGTCAAAAGCAAGAGGTAAGTGCACCCACTGGGGCATGTGGCATCACCTTGCTTGAACCTGTACCCAGGAGGTGTGGATTGCTGCAGGGAAGGAAGCTGAGCATCATAAAGTATCTGTTTTAAAGATAGTGGCTGATTTCTGGAAGGCTTGTAGTGTGGTGGCAAAGTATGGCTGGTGGTGTACAGTCATGCAGTATTGCACTTTAGAAGCCTAATGCTTTAGGAGTCAATCAGTTGTACCTTCTGCACTTATGTATGTCTCTTGAGATGCTGTCTTTGGTGCTTACCACCTGACTCCCTCACAGGAGTAAATAACAATCTTTGCTCCAACCTCACAATTATCTTTCTTCTCAGAAATGCTGTGATTTCTTCCACAGGCCTCCACTGAGCCTTTCTGAACTGCATGTGGGAGCTACTCCTGCATCCCAACCATATAATGAAGCCCTTTACAGACTTGCTCCTGTTGTTTTTTATTTTAACTCGTCATACCATGTTAGTTAATTTAAAACTACTGCAGATGAATCTTTCTTTCCATATTGTGTTTCAGGCTCTCCTAAGGATTACTGTAATCCACAGTAATTTCCAGTGCTGGTGAATTTACCCTATGGTTTTGACAGTGTTTCTAGAGCTTCCTTGTTCCCTTACTCCCATAGCAGACAGTGCTAACATAGATGTTAACATAGCTCTGCTGGAGTGATTCAACTCCACAGAGCTGCCTCTCCATCATTGAATCAGGTCAGTAACTGATGCTGGAGAAATAAGAGAAACAGAGAACAAAATCTTCACACTCTCCAGCATTCAAAGGTATCTCAGCCAGGACAATAAGCTTTTCATGCATTTTGTTTCTCTGTACCAATCAGTGAACTTGGCAGTTTAATTTTGTATGGTCAGTGGGAAGTATTTTTTTCATTCACTTTACACCTGTCAAGTTTTAGTGGGTTGGTTTTGTTTAGTTTTTTTATTTCACAGGTTGCAGCACTTACAACAGCATCCATCCTCATTTGATTCTCTGGCCTTCTGCACTGAAATTAGTCTTCTCTTTCTGTCTGGTGGGAGAATGTATGTTATGTAGGTTTCATAATTGTTCTCAGTCATGGTCTTTCAGCAGCTGAAGTTCTGGTGTCTGTTTCAGTTTTGTCATGTGGTTGTGTCGTGACAGGACCTTAAGGATTCAAATGATGTTTCAGAAGGTGAAGTGTATATGAAGTCGTACGTGTGGCCTTCATAAATCAGCACTGAGCCCTTGTATTCACTAATTCCAGAATCATTTCTGTTGAGGAGGTGGCTGTTCTTTCATAATGTCTGTTTCTGAAAGTCTTCCAACTAACTGTGACATGTTAGATAGATGAAGAAACAACACATGGTGTGATGAAACCTTAGACTTTTCCTCCTTCTCCAGTAGTTTTAAATGGCTTAGAGAAATCAGTGATCCTTGGTTCATTTTCCTTCTCTTTTCTTCAACTTTATTTTATTCCCTCTTTTCTAACCACCACTGAACAGTGACGTCTTCCTTTCTGCTCATTGGTTGGAGAAGCAGTTGGTTTTATGCTCAACTGCAGTTGACACTTTTTCTTGCATCCATCACTACTAACTCACTAAGAAGTCTTACCAGCCAAGTGTTTTTAAAAATAGACAAAAGACGTTATACCCTTTTTTCCCAAATGCACTTCAGTAATTTTTCATCACTCTAGAAAGAAATTATATGTAATGTTCCACTGATTTTTAAACTGCATAAATACTGTATTTTCAATAATCCCTGACTGCTCCTCCAGACACTATTCAACACACAGATATTGTTCCCTAAGTTACACCATCAATCAGAAACCGACAAGCAGTGAGATGTAATTTACTGAGATCAAACAGCATTTTCCAGACTCTGAAGAAGTGTTTTTCCATAGCAGGGAGCTAGTGGGTGAAAGAGGCACCAATGTTTGTGGAAGAAATTCGAACTCGTGAGCAGGATCATAGCAAACAGGCAGAAGAAGCATCTTCTTTTTTCTTAGGCATGTTCTTGGAGGAGATGTTTTTACTTTTTCTATCTACAGACAAAATAATAACCCAGGAAGTAAATGGTCTACTCTTACATGATATTTTTCTTCTGGTGCTTTTCACAGACCTTAGAGGTTTGTTGCCTCTTTATTCTCACTTGTGTGAGTGTTGAATGGATCCTGTGTATTAAAGAGGGTGGGTCATTTCCCCAAAGTATTGACGGCACGTGTTGCAGTTGCTGTCTCCTAAAAAAGACACATTAAGTATTTCTATATTGATTGTTGGGCTGAGCGTTCTGTCCAATGCCTGAATCCTTTGTTATGAAGCCTAAGTGATAGATTTCTGCAGGCTTAGTGGTTACTACTTGCTGAAGACAACTCTAGTGCATTCTAAAGAAGCAAATCATAGTTTATTAATTCCTTTTATATGTTTGAAGTGGTAATAATGTTCAGAGGCGTCCTTTCTTTTTTAAAATACGTATTGGTGGATTTTAGATCCATAAGGGAACCTTAGGACCATCTAATCTTATATAATGTAGACTGTAAAACTTCACCTGAACTCCTGCAGCAAACTTGTGACTATATTTTTAAGATCTCTGTGAAGACTTATGTATTGCTCCTAACCCAGAAATTTTGCAGGAGGGTAACAGTGTATTTAGGAGAGCTGCAGGTCAAAATAAAAAAACTGAGTTTTAGCCACATTTTTAAAACATCTGAAATGTGCATCTTTAGCAAAAATGGCTACTAAATTCCCAGGCGTGAGTCTGCAGTGGTCTTAAAACACACAATACAGTCTATTACCCACACTTGAGCTGCAGCTTCAGCATTATAGAGGTTTTGCAAGTTCCTGTGTTGTTGTGATTGATATTTGAGTGAGACCATTTAACTAATTTTGTTCTGGTAAGTTAACTGCCTGCTTTGACCAGTTACAGTAAAAGGGATGAGAGATGAACTAGCAGATCTACAGTTGCTTTCTTTTAATGATATGAAGATCTCTGGAAGCTTCTAGCACTTGTACAGGACCACCATGGCATGTTACAGCGTCTTGCATATAGTAAGGGGCTGATGTTTCCTGAGTGGCAAAAAAGTGAACCTCTTTGCAGTCTGAAGTGTTTCCAAGTAAAATGTTTTGCTTCCAGCTAAGCACAGCTGCTATCCTTGCAGCAGAAACTGGGAAAAAAGGGAAGAAAAAGTTAATAAACCAGTGACAAAAAGCAAAAGGTTGTTTCTAGAGGGCTTCCTTAGGTCACCAAGTTTTAAGTTTTAGGCAGTGATTTCTTGGTAGGAGCAGGATTTTTTACTTAGTTCTGCAAAGTATTTCCTTCTCTTTTTTTCTGCAAAAGCAATGAGAGGAAAATATATGTGAGAAGGCTGTCAAGTCTTGTGCATGTGCATGCAAAAGTATAGTTTTGGAAGACAAGTTGAGAATTGGGGAGGAGAGAGTGGGACACAATAAGGTATTTCATCTCCAAAAGCCAAATACTTTGTTCCCATTGATTTCTGTGGGACAGTTGCATGGGGTTTTTTTTGTTTGTTTGTTTGTTGTGGGGGGTTGTTTGGTTTTTGTTTGGTTTTTTGGTTGTTGTTGGTTTGGTTTGTGTTTTTTTGTTCCTTTAAATGAAGTTTCTTGGGTTTGGCTTACTACCCATAACAGTCTAACACCGTCCACTGATTTTTAGTCAGCCTCTCCAGCATTTAGATTTGTGAAATAACCTGCTCAAGACCTTGGTTTGGGAGAGCAAGAAAGCACATGCAGAACACTTAGGACTCACTCTACGTCCTGTTTCCACTATATGAAAGTTCAGAATTTGCTTCTCTGCATGAAAGTGTTTTCCAGGTTTGGGAAAGTGGCAGAAAAATTTAACTTTGAAATAGAAAGATGCAAAGGATATATATCCCTTTATCCACAGACACTTCAGATTTTGGAGTAGTTACCTGGTCTTAAAGTTGGCATGGAGTAAAACCTCTTCTCTGTCATCTTGGTGTGAAATGCTGAGATAATTACACTATATGTCTGGCTGTGGTGAAAATTATGTCTTGCTTTTAAAATTTTGTTCCAGCTGCTGACAGATTTGATTTTTTATTTTCCCATCCTAAGTGTCTTGAGTGTTGGAAATACAAGGAATGAAGCACTGGAGCAGTGTTGTGTTTGCAGCTTAAACATTAAGGTTATTGAAAGTTATCCCAAAGACATGTAAGAAAGGATATTTTGATGCAGAAAACATCAGTTTTATGTAAAGAAGCAAACATCATTTTATGAGGATGGACATTTCTGGTAACAGTTTTTCTGTGTTATCATAACAGCTTCTAGCACTAAAACACTTTATCACAGTCCTTTCTGGAATTCAGGTAGCAGGTATCCCCAGTTTTACAGTTGTGGAAATGAAAGCAAGAGAGACATTTCCAGAATCTGCATTTAGAGACTCGCCCTTGCCTCTGTGCTTGGCTGCTGTGTCAACAACTGAGCCGTGGGGGAAGCCTGGCCAAACTGCAGTAGCTCTGTAAAGAGCCTCTTCCAGTAGTTCCACAAGAAAGGGCATGTTGGAAACAGTCTCCCTGCTTAAGATTAAAAGTTTCACTTTAACAAAAGCATTGCTGGAATGCAAGGAATGCTATGTGCCCCAGAAACATGCTTGAGAGATGGAAAGATTGGATGTTTTCTTCCCAACTGGGTTTTTGGGCACCAAAGTTATTCCCCTTTTTTGCGGCTTCCTGTATATCGTAATTTTGCATGAACATAACATCCTAGAAGTGAGTGCCATGACAAACAAGTAACACTTCAGAGCCACAGGTGGCACCTGGCTGTAGGTTCAAGAAGTCCTGGTAAGTAAGAGGTGACTGAGACCATTTCCTTGAACCTGAACTGCTTTCTGCAAGCATTGAAGTTACAAAGACAGCACTGCAAACAATGCAGGCTGGTTTGATATGGCTGAGAAATTACCCCAAAGAACAGCAAAAAGCCTTGCCTATGTCTGCTCTTAATTTACAGCCAGCAGGAAAGACGCAGTGACAAAGCTGTATTAATGAAGTGCATGGGAACTGGGAAACAATTGTAGCAAATAGCCCAAATTCTCTTCTGTCAGCTGGCTCACCACAATCTGTGTAAGCTTTCGAGTAGCTGTTTCAGTCCCAGGCAGTCCAGGTGTTGTCAGGTGTTAGACATACTTCTTCTATGCCTTTTCTGTGCACCTCTTTGGAGACCATCACCAGAAATTATCTTGAGTATCTTGGAAGGGTTTCAGCAGCAGAGTGTATGAGAAAGATAAAACTTTGCACCCAGAAGTTCATCAGTATTCGGCTTGTGTGTTACGTATATGTGTCTATTTGTGCATCTTTTGCTTAAAAAGTGACCTCTACTCACTAATATTTGTCCTTAATGATGAAAGAGAAAGCAGTGTTTGCTGAAAACTCAAGACTCTAGTTTCCACTATCATTTTATATCAACCTCTTAGCAATAGATTTTGAAATAACACCAGAGAAGAGGAAAGGGGTAAGGATCTAAATCTGTAGATCTTCAGCAGTTAGTTCAAGTGGGTTGTGTGACCTTGGGGCAACTGTTTATTTTTTTGTGCGTTCTCATTTCTGCTTCTTGCATTCCTCAATGGCTATGCTGCATGGAGCTTCCTTTTGGCACTGATTACAAGGACGGCAAGCAGATTTTGTATTATATTTCTGCATGCCTTAATTATGTTGTATGCACATTGCAGTGTTTTATAGATCTCTTTAGGAAAATTACTTTTTAACATGTCATTTTCATTAAAAATTTGAATTTTGGGTGTAGCTGAACAGACAGTTGTTCAGCATAGTCTTTTTATATCTTTTAAACTAATGGAGTTGTTAACCCTGATTCATGATGGTATTAATCATACTTGATAATTTCAATAGTTGTAATGGCAGCTGTCAAAACACATTTGAGAATGTAAGATATACTAAGTATAAGCTCATTTTTCTGTGTATGGAAGTCTTTTTATAAATTATTGGTGTTATAAATGAGGTATTAGTGAAGATTTGAGCAACAGTAAAATAATTTTATAAGTTCTGATGGGAATTCCTAGAAATAAAGTAATACGAGCTTTTTTTTTATTCTTCTTTAGTTCAGTCCTGATTAAAAGGCTTATTTTAGTAGCTTCTCTAAATGCAACATTTATGTTATGCTCCCTCAAAAGCACACAGAGCAGCTTTGCATTGGATGACTGCAGAATTACAGTCTTGTTTCATGACTTTTTCTGACTCAGAGGTTTTGCTCATTCATGTCAGGACAACTGACTGACCCTTGCTGTTTGATCTGGGAGCAGCCACTGGTCCTGCCTCAAGAGTAGTAGAAAAAACTGTATTTTTGTAGGCTTTCCACCTGTCTTCATAGAAGCATAGATATTTCTGGACTGAGGCTTTAGCATCCCCTAGCAGGGATTTTAAGCTCTCATAGAAACTGTGTGGGAATGCCTTCATTTTTCATCATCCTAGCAAGAGAGAGTGGGACATTCTGAACTCTCAGCAGGTGTCAGTGGCACTCTGTACCCCCAAACCTGCAAAACCACATGTACCTGCATATTTGTCAGAGGAAGATTTTTCCTTCATGGGATATATTTGTCTAATGTTTAGTATTTTGCGTGGATCAAAGGATGCAGCGTTTTTGAAATCGAAGCCTGTGTTTTGTTATGAGTTTCAGGCTTTGAGTTGGTAGAACAAGGGTTTGAGGAAAGTCCTTATGTTCTGAAGAAACTTAAATCAGTGGTACAGTTGGCCCAGGCAGGTGCCGGATCCAAAGCAGTACATTTACATGTACTGCCAAAATCTCTACTTCTTCAGTTTCCTTCTATGAAAATAAGTTTGCAGTGTCCCATCAGTCCCAGTCAGGAAAGCCTCTCGCTGAGGGTGCAGCAGAGCACCGGCAGTGGGAGAGTGGTGCCACCCTGGTAGCACTGGATCCTGCCAGTGCATCAGCCTGTCTGTGTGCACCTTGCCAGGGTGCTATCCCAGAACACAAAATGGCTCTGTTAGCTGTGCCTGGACACCTTCCCTCTTCTGATTTACATTCTCTTAGCAGAGGGACGCTTCTCAGTGCCTCCTGCAGTTACAAGCGTTTTAGAGCTGTATGTTGAGAGACCAGTGGCTTATACCCACTGCACTGCCAGACTTGGTGCATATATGAGCTGCTCTTTGTGGCGGATGGTGGATGCTGCCATAGCTGATGAGGCTGTGTGGGATTTTTCTTCATGCTTTAAGGGACGTTGGGTTCTTCACTGAAAAAAAATCAACCCTGTCAGTTGAGCTGCTTTCTTTTACCCTTAGTATGGCTTTGATGCTTTAAATTTGTTACCTCTGGATACAGAATATTTTCCACTGAAACAGAAATTGGTAGAAATCAACTATCAGACTTTTCCATAAAGTGATAGAACAAATGATTGCAGTAGTGATTACCTAGGCATGATTTGTAGTTGTAACAGTGATACCGTTCACCTCTTTGCTTTGCTTTGCTTTAGAGTGCAGTTGCATCCTTGTAATTTGTCTGGTTAAGGGAAGAGAGAACCTCATATTTTGCTATCATCTTTTCAGCATGGGAGAGATGTCTAGACCACCTTACAATTCAGGCCAGTTTTGCAGCTCAGGTAAGAGTCTCCATCTGAGCTAGAGTCCTTCTGCAGCTTCTTGAGCTTACAAAGTAACCCTGTGCAGATTGTAATAAGCTCTAGCAAAAGAAGCTTTTGTTACTGAGCTATTAAGAAAGAGGATTACTAAGTCTCTGCAGTCTCTAAGGCTGGCCTTGCCTCTTGCAGGGAGCTGAATTATGACTCTTGGCGAGTTGTTGCAATCCATGGTGCTGCTCCCAGAATGATCTCAGGTGAAACAAAGAAGGGTTGCATCTGTTCCCACTGCCATGCTTCCGTGCTATGAGTAGTTTTCCATCTTTTCCTTTCCTCTGTCACAAAAGCAAACTTCTGACAGAAGAGAAGTAGTTTTCCTACAAGCAGTGGGCAGAGTTGCTGGGGAACGTTGGGAGTTCTGTGTGTAACGGCCCAGGATAACAGGGAATCATCGTGTGGGAGCAGGACCAGACAGCCCGTAACTAATTTTGCCTGTTTATAAATATACATATTTATTTTGCATGTGTAAATAATACTGATATATGTTCCTTGCACTTGATGTATGTAAGCCTGCAGGGCAGGGTAGGGGACAGATACAAGGCTACTTAATGGGCTTTCTTAATTTGGCAAGCATCAGTGTGCCTGCCCATCCGACATTTTTAATTCTATGATTCAGTGTAGCCGATGAGTTGATTTCCAGTCCTCCTCACAGGCATAGCTCAGGCCAAGTACAAGTTGAATAACCTTCAGGAAAGCTGTGCTGTCCTTCTGTCGGCCGCTGTCTTTGAAAATTGCCTGCAGAGTTAGTGAGCAGGAACAGTTAAGATTTACAAACAATGATGAAGCTTGTCATGCATCTTTCACCATTCATCATCTGGGTGCCGTGGCTGGGCGGTGAAGTGTTCTTCATAAAAACCAGCTCAGTGTGAAATACACCTCGCAGCAATGTTTACTGCTCTGAAACTCGTCAGCAGCCCTTTATAGTAAATCCAGATTGCGATGTGACATTACAGTATATCACTGCAGAGCGCGCTGGGGTTTACACTAGGAATGAGTGCAGTTCACACCAGATGAGATGTCGAAATTGAGTTATGTAGGAATTTGGCTGTTATATGGGGATAGCTTTTGTTTTCTGAGGACTGAAAGTTAGCTTTATATATATAATATATATAATCTACACCTACCTGCACTTGTGTTGGGGTGCCTATATCGATATACATGGATATATAGATACACATACGCTGTGCGCACATTCCGTATACAAAGACTGCATGCGCTCACACATTTCTCTGACAGGACCCCGTCTTATGTTTATGCTGTTTCTTAATAAGCATTTCAGTATTTTGTTAAAGTGCTTCATTTTAGTGTTACCTGGTCAGTGAAGTAGCTATTTATTGTCTAAAAATGCTTCTTTGAAAGAGTTTTATATCTGTGGTAGTGATGATGCAGTTGTCTGGTAACCACTTAACAGAGCTGAACAGGTTTGGTTTTTGTGAGGATTTTTATTTGTGAATGTCTCCTAGAGCTTGGAAGGTAAAGCTTTGAGCAGAAGATTCGGGCAAAACTTAGGCAGAAGCTTTAAAATACAAGATCTACAGAAGTTACTTTACATGTGGCCGTGTGCTGGGATTGGTCATGTTCTCCCTGCTTATGTTAATTCTTTCAATTGCAGTGTGGACACAAGGTCATTGAGAATAGGCTAAAAGAGTTGCTGTTTTTGTCTAATTATGTAAGTGGGAAGATAGTGCAAAATATAACCAAGACACTTCATGTATCAGTAAGTTGAGACTGAGTGTTTGGAGATAAATGTGTTGTCTTGGGCATATGGTGGTCTAAGAAACACCTCTGGAGTTAAGCAGTAATAGCTGCATAAAGTGGAAATCACACTGGTCGGCCTATAGGAGGACAGTAACTTGCTTCAGTAAAAGTTAGGTACTTTGGTGGTAATTACAAGATTAAAAAGAAAGAAAATATTTGAGACAGACCAGTGAAGTTTTTAAATGCTTCCTGTGGTTTTATGTGGTTTTATTTCAGTGCTGTTCTGCAAAGCCTGTGAATTAAGTTATATTTCACTGTCTTCAGTGCTGTGACTGCTTTATCTTCTGAGGTTGAAACAAAGGTGTCGTTTTCTGGAATCTTCACTGAAATCTTTTGGTTTTATTATTGCCTGACTTTTCAACCAGAGGGGGAGATATATTTGAAGTACTGTTACATTTAATTTTAGAACTCTGAGACCTGTGCTCAGGTATTAAATATAGTTTGGAAGTGGAAAAAGGAGTGGGACTGCAGTTGTTACTTCCAAACAGGAGAGATAACTATACTTCATTGGTCCTCCTCACCCGTTTTCAGTTCCCACACTTGTTTTTGCTTTAAGTGCTAATACTGTGAAATTGTACTTTTCTAGCTCAGAATAGTTTTCACAAATGTGTTTATTAGTACTAGTTTTATTTGGTTGATTTGTTACATGTATGTTAAAAAGCCAACATTGTAAAGTTGATCTTTGAGTCTCCTAAAACCAAAATGAAGGCAAAGCATCAGATTCACTAATCATATAAGTATAGAGGCTTCCAGGCTTACCAATAGCATTCTAATCATATTTGTATTCATAATTAGCATAATGGTACGGTATTAATCTCACCTACTTCTTTTCCAGAGGCTTTAATGACTCTGGTGAGGTCCCTTAGGGAAGGGGGAGGGTAGAGAATGGGCAGGAGGTGACAGCCGTGATGGTAAATGTGTTAAGTATTATTTATTTTCTTTTTCCTTCTTTTATTTTGAGAGGGGAGAATTTGGACACCATTACTTTTGTGACTTGAATTAGTGGGGTAGATAGTAAAACTGTCTCTTACAGTTGTTTGAGGCAGCGGAATGTTGCATATAAAATCAAAGGGATGTATTCACAGCCTTGACTGCTTTATGTATTCACTCAATTTCTAGTAACTTTACTAAGCTACAGCCTTCAGATATTAGGAATTAGTGTCCTGTCATAAGGATGTTGTAATGGCCTCAGGAAGCTTAAGGTCTTTATGAATCTGTACTCAGAACACTTCTGTAGAGCTTGTCATTTAATTTCCCATTCTCCCTGATGACTCCTTGCTCTTGCAGGGTCTGCTTTACACAGACCAAAGAGATCTCCTTGACTCCCTAATTCCTCAGGGCAGGAATTAGGAAAAATAGATGCCACAGTAACTGTATTTACTGCAGTATTATCATCCAGTTGGTGCTGTCCAGACATCTCCAAATTTGAGTTAAATGGGTAAGTATGGGACAGGACTAAGAGAAAAAAAAAAAGTATTTTTTAGACCAGGTCAAGTCACTTAATTGTACATTGTTTTCTCACACAGAGAAATTGTACATTGTTTTCTCACACACATCTCCTGGTGGTGATGACCCTTTATTATGGTTACCTTGCAAAAAGCCAAAGCAGATTTTATCTATAGGGCACTGTAAAAATAGTCCAAGAGAAATGGCTCAGAATAAGGGGAAAAAAACTGCACCACGAATTAGCTAACAGTACATTGGCTGATTATAATGGCTACCTTATAGCATCCAAGAATTGTCAATCATACCTTAATGTTTATAGAAGTGAAAAGTCAATGTGTAGTTGTTTAATTTGACATGACTCTCAGTCTGAGAAAGTGTAATCGCTGGAGGGGACAGTTAAGTAGCTGTGCTCCGTGTCAGCCTGTCTCGCTCTGACTACTGCACTAAACGCTTTCCTGATGAGCGATAGATTTGTTTAAATACCAGGGTAATTGCTAGCTACAGCATCCAACACTCTTTTAATGCCTTGTACTACATCTGTATTGGCTCTTGCCTGAGGCTGTTTGAGGTTTCTGCAGGGAAGAAGGCATGTACCTTCAATTACATTGTTCTCCTTCGGGTTTTGAAGGGTAATTGTTGCAGACATAAATAGGCTATAATGAATTACATTTCGTTTATTCCAAACTTGTTGAAGTAGATCAGACATGCCAGTGTTACAGCTGCTTTCTGCTTGTGACATCTTGGTAGTCTGCAGTACTGAGAACACACAAAGAACAAGACAAAGTGTTCCTTCACCTGAAAAATGGAAAAATACCAGACTTGTAATGCTATACTGGTGCAAAGCCAGTGAACTTGTTTTGTGTGCATAAAAGTATTTGCTTCTCCTTGCTGTTTCCACGTGTGTGAATTATGATCATATATAAGTGTTAATGCTGATTGTGAATAATCAGAATAGGAGAGAGACTAAGCGCTACTCTCTGTAATTAGGAGGGTGTCCACCTTTCACCTTTTTAGTGCTGTTGGTGTTTTGTGGAGAAGACTGAAGAGACCTGGTGGTTTCTGCTAGAGTGGTTGCCCACTGATTGCCTTTTGCTGAGCACATTGCAGTTGTGTCACGGCACACACACAGTGGTGCAGCCGCAGCGCAAATGCCAGCGGCTCCCTACCCTTCCCTACAGTGTGCACCCACCTCTGCCTCTAAAGGTTCTGCACTTGGTACCCACAGGCTGGTCCAAGAAAAGCTGAAAGCCTCTGTGTGTGGATTACAGCTCCCTTAAAAATGTTTGAAGGGTCTGGGGGGAGTGTTTATTTTTTTAAATATGCTTTTCCTAAATGTCTGACAAAATCTTGAGATTGGTTTTGAAGTATGTTGAGAATTGAAGACTTAATTTGTAGGGATTCATTTTACTATGTGATGAGGAAAGAGTGGTAGCCAGGTTATACAGAGTATTTATTCCCTGTAGTTCATTTTGAAGTAAACCAGAAAATTATAATTTAGTTTTTTCTTTAACACTGGTATTTATATATTTGCATTTATTCCCTGCTTTTTCATAATTTTACAATGCCAGTTTCAAAGCTGAAGGCCTGATGTTTTTCTCACCATATCTGTTAAATCAGTTAAGTTTCTCAAGTTGAAGATGTGTCTGAGGTCTGAATCACACTCTGTATGCTGTGTGTAGGTTTATTTATTCCAAGCATTGCATTAATCATATATTAGACTGCTGAAAGTAAAAGAATGTTCCTAGTCCAGTTGGACAGTAGTTTTGTTTCCTTTTTGGACATAAAAGCAAAGGAAAAATCAATGAGAGCTCTCTCCCATTTGGTTATAAATCATTTTGCCTTTCAAGTTCTGTCTGCGAGCAATTGCAGTCACTGCAAGGAGGGTTCTGTTTTCCCACTTTGGAACAACTGTTTACACTAGATGTTTCAGCAATTGTTTTTGTATTGGCTTTTGAGTTTACAAAACACACTTTGATAAATTTCCGTTTTAAGGCAGATTTGAGCTAGCTGTGTATGCCTAACTATAGCATAAATTTTCCTAATTACTCTAAATCAAAACTTCACTCAAGTTAGTTTTTGCTGTTTCCACCCTTGGATAAATATGAACTTCTAATTTGTAAAGCTGTCTCTACTGACACATCTTGCCCCAGTGCTTCCGAGTCACAAGTGCTTTCAGGGTCTTTAGTTTGTGAATCGAATCTCTGATTTTTCCAAAGGCACAAACACTGCTCATAGGTTTGTGCCAACAAACTCTACGTTGGAGTGAAATAACACCGGCTTGTTAAGAGGCATCTGATGTATTCCTGTTAGGTGGATACATTAGTTCCCTGGGACTACCCAAAATGAATATGCAACTGCCTAATTATCGTTAAAATGGCTCTTGAGAGGGTTGGTTGTAGTTTGAAAATAATTGCCCCTTCTCAGCTGGTGGAGCTAACCTCTGTAACTGTGACTCTTAACTTTCCAGCTTGGACCATTTCATCTGCTTCATCTCCCTTCACCGCCCTGAGTCCCTGGTGGGTTGCAGCAGGGCTGTATGATGCAGGAGAGGATGAGCTCCAGTTTTTGCTTACCTTCGCCCTGTCTGCCCTTGGAGTGTCGAACCACCTTCTTACTGACTAGAGTTGCATTCAGCACTGTTGAAATTAACTGAGATAGAGTGTTGGAGTGATTTCCTTGGAGGCAGGCAGACTTTGATAACCACCAGGGTCTGGATTGGGCCCAGAGACCTGTCTTAAAATTATCTCTGTAACAGATGACAATAATAAAATTTTAATTTTCTGTTTATATTTTAGAACTTCTCTGCCACTATCACTATCTGGTCCTCCAGGAGTGCCAGGCAAGGGCAGGGAAGTACATGTTGGAACTTGTTGGCTACGCTTGCTGCTATTCCAGCATTAGTAAGGGAAGATGGCACAAGAGGACCTAGTACCCTTGAAGGAAGCTAACACAACTAAGGTTTATGGGCCCTCCTGGCAGGCCCTACAGCATGTAAACTGTAGCTCCTCCAAACAAACAGAGTTTTGGTTCTTCCTAGGAAGGCTGCTGCTGTCAGGATCCAAAAGAAAATTATGTCTGCTGGTGGGTTGACCTTCCCACCAGGTGAGGTGCAGGACATCATTGGGCCTGTGGAGATGCAGCAGCATCCTTAGACACAGCCCATGCCCTCCAGCTGATGGCACACACTCAGCATTACTTGTATTGTGTTCATGGAAATGAATATAAATACAACACAGCTGGTCTGTCTTGAGCCTAATGTTGTGTGAAACTTCATTTAACTTACTTGACTACCTCAAAAATGTTTTGTGTTCTGTTTTTGTCCCTATTTACTCAAGTATTGTGACTTACTGCAGCAAGGTTCCTAAACTTTGGGGGGAATAAATCTCACTTTAAAATAAGTAGCAACATTTTTACTCTGCACATACCCATCTTGTGCTGTGTATTTCATCAGTACTCGTTGAACCATTTTACTGCAGATCTGCTGAACTTGCATCCAGATTAAAGTTAATATTAAAAATGGTAATGCCGTGGTAATACTAAGTCACTTTAAAGCCTTCTGGGCTTTTTAAATTGCAGATTCATTTAAATTGTAAGATGTAAATGATAAGGCTTTTTCCTTCTTTCCTCTTACTCCATTCTGGGCACAGTCATTGGTGAATATAGTGTTGCTCATGCTGAAGTCATTGATAAACCAACCTGTTCCTTTTGCAAGTGTGGTACAAGTTGCAGATCTTTGTCTTCTCCCTTCTCAGCAGAGACAGTTGGATTATAAAAGAATTTTAGAAGTAAATAAAAATATTTGGAAGTTGAAAATACATTGTATTTACCATAACAGATCACTTCCATTAGACCTTGTATTTTTGACTGATCATTTAGTAACCTCTTGACTTTCAAAAGCTTACAAGTTATGCCCAAAAATATTTTTAAGCTGTATAATATAGCACTGTTGCACTGAGACAGTGTTTTTTAAAATTAAATTGTTATGCCTGAAAGAGCTGAGTCCATCATTATTAACTATTTGGTTATGCTTTGAGCATTAGGACTGATAATCCCAGGCATGGATTTCATCCTTGTTTTATAAATTGACATTGGCAACAATGAAATATTAAGGGAAGTGATCAGAATTAACATTTACATTTATGTGGCTAGTCTTGGTGTTGTGTAAATTATTTTTTTGTTCCTGGTACACTAGTGGAGATTAACAGCCTTTCTGACCCAAGAATGGAGAGACATTCAGCCAAAATAATGTTGTGTTTGGATTTCTGTGCTGAATACTAAAACGTTTTGTGCGATTATTAGAGCTTTTGGAATCCTATTTCTTTCTTTTAGCACAGCTACGCGAGGGAGAAACTTTATGCCTTTTGTTTTGTGTCTCCACATACTCTGCTACTTGATAATGTTATCCTGAGCCTTGAGTGCACTCTTTCCTTTAAAATTAACCATGTTTTTCAAAAAACTTTTTGTTACCTCAGCTATTGCAAATGGCAGTGCATTTTTAGGTAGGACATTTGATGCTTCTAAGGTAATTATTCACAAGGAACTTCTTGTATAGACAGGTTTGAAATACATTATCTTAAAAAACAAAGGCAGCTATATTGTAGTGATGCCCAGAAGCAGATGCCCCAGGAGCTGGGACTCACTAGTTGTCTCCTGTGTTGCTCCAGTTGACACATGTAGCAGTGAGGTCTTCCCTTGAAAAAGGAAGCAGTTCCCACCTCCATCTGCATCCTCAGTGTCAGCAGTCATCCCACAAAAAAGCCTTTTGCCGGTTCAGTCACCTCTGTGTGATTATCTGCTGGTTAGATGGTGTTTGTGATATATGGAAAAGCCTGTGTCATCAGCATAGGAGAAGATGCAGACCCCAGAGGAGATGGACAGTCTCCACAAAATTAGCATGAAGGCACCTAACTGTGCCTGAGGGAACTCTAGGGTGCCAAGAGACAATGCCTTGTTCTCTTCTTTAGAGCTGGCTGGAAATCATTCTGATAGAAACTTTTGCTTTGGAAAATCTAACCCACTGATTGTTTTTGCTGAAATCAAGTATTTTTGCAAGCTTAGAACAGGACAAACAGAGGATTCAGCTGGCCTTCTTTCCTCAACAGTCTCACATGGATGATGAGTCCATTTGGAGCCTGGAGAGGAGAGTCCTGGGAGAGATTACTGGGGCCTTTCAGTAGTTAGATGGGGCTGGTAAGGGCATGACTGGCTTTTTAATAGGGCTGTAGATAGGACAAGGAATAATGATTTTAAACTAAAGGAGGGTAAATTCAGACTAGATACTGGGAGAAATTTTTTACAGTGTGGGGGTGAAATACTGGCACAGGTTGTCCGGAGAGGTTGTGTGTGGGAACATTCACAGAAACACTCAAGATCAAGTTGAATGGGACTCTGAGCTACCTGATCTGCTTTAAGATGTCTCTTATCACTGATGCCTTGGGTTTTAGCTTTTATATTTTTCAGATTCTCTGCTGCTTGATGTGTAACTCTGACACTTCATGTTAGGTGTTAGTAAGTTCCCTTCACAGGGTAGTTAGACAAAAACAATCCCTTCTCAGCTTGAGAGTCAAGGACAACAGTTACCCCAAAAGCATAAACAGTGGTGAAGGGAACAAGCCAGGGGGTTGAGACTTTGTAACCTGAAGCTGTGGTTGACAATTGACCACATGTTGACCCATATGTAGGTGAACCAAAACTTACAAAAGTGTAAAAACTTGTGACCGGAATGCATCTTGGATTCAGCCTGGGGGCGGTGGCGGGGCTTGAGGGGCCGCACCTGGGCCCACCTTGAGCACGACTGGCCCTGCCCTCAGGGAAGGGGTGACTAGATCTAACTGTGTCCCCTCCTTGCTTTTACTTTTGTTGCTCAATATCTGCTCTTCTTTTTTACTTTCCCCTCTTTTTTCTTTAAAACTAATATGTGCTCTTCCTTTTTATTTGCTGCTGGGCTTTGTTGACATGCTAAAACCATAAAGAGCCTGGCATATTCTAATTCACTGAGGTATTTATCCTCATGTATATGGGGGATTAGACTTGATATTAATCTCTTACCACAACTACCAAATTCAGGCCAAGTCTCATCATTATCGAGTTTTGCACAAAATTGCTGTGTTGTGGGGACCGGAGTCCTGGAACTCCCTAGACAGTCCCACTACTGGGCAAAGTAACAAGGCAGGTCTTAGCACCCCACGTGCCTCTCCTGTGTGGCCATCTTTTGAAGCCAGATTCATGAAATGAACTGTTTTTACAGAAGTTTGTTTGGTTTGGGTTGGTTTTTTTCCCCATGAAAAAATCATTTCACAAATCAGAGTCACGAGAGGCCACGCAACCATGTGAATGGGCAGAAACCCTTGACAGCAAGGCAAGAAAAGCAACGGGCTACCTGGCATGATAAAATGCTTAAAATAGAAATTTAGGCCTGTGCACCAGCAGTTGGTGAGATAGTTACATATTTCTCATGAGAAATTATTGATATGTTTCTATTTTAATCTTCTTGTTAGATTTTGATTACTATAGGAGTAAGAAAAACAATCCACAGAATGGATTTGAAATTCAAGTTCTTTTTTTTTCTCAGTGCTGCCTGTCTTTTGTCATATACTCAGTCATCTGAGTATAACATACCAGGGACATCTTTTTTTGGTGGAGGCTCAGTCTCAGTGTTGTGTGTGGAATGGAAAAGTAATATCTGACTTTCAGGAATAAAGAGATTTAAGGTCCCAGTTTTGTCACAGTCTTGTTGGGTGATGAAACAAATGGTTTCATTTCTCTGAGATTCCTTGCTGCTCCTCAGTTAGTGACAGATGTCCAAATACCCCCTATATCTCAAGGCTGCTTTTTAAAAAATCTTCCTTTGCTGGAAATCAGTGCCTCATCCTGTGTTTCTGTGGCTGTTCTCTAATCTTGAATCTTTAAATGGTTTGTTGGTGGCCTTGTGTCTGTTTTTCAAAAATTCCTGTTGGACTCTGGTGCAGAGTACACCAGTGCAAACCATTGGGTTTTCTGGTGCACTGTGAATGTCTAAGGGAAGTAAGGATCTCCGAAAGCAGGTCTGTTGTTCAAGAGTTACAGCCTGAAGGAGAAACATGCGCATCTCTGGCAATACAACACCTGTTCTTCATTATTATTCCTCATGTTGCTGTGCAACTGTATGTCCAGGACAGCACAAGGGATTAAATAAAGGACTGGAGAAGACTAGGGAGGAAAAAAGGAGGTACTTTTAATTGTGATGCCTTTCTTTGTAGTGCTACTACCAGGTTAAAAATAGGTCAAATATGTGACTTCATGCCAGTTCTTTCGTGGCTGAGGTTGTCATGCTTTATGTGTGAATGTAGAATGTTTTCACTTACAGATGACTCAAAAGCAATCTCCAGAAATGCTTGTTTTACCTTGTTACTTAACAGTGGGAAATGCCCGCTTTATGTTGAGATTCTGGAGAACATTTTACTTCATGCCTTACAGCATAAAATCTCTGTGAAATTATTAAAATAATGTTTTCTTTTTGAGAGAGCTAGTCATTCGGGTTCCTGGCAGTGGAATATAAACTGAGGAGGTTTCTGTGGAGGTGCACCTGGCTGGGTAGAGTGAGCACTTGGAGTGAGTACATGCACAAGAGGCAAGTAACCATTCACTTCTGCCAAA
Source organism: Polioptila caerulea (assembly GCA_013397295.1). Lineage (NCBI taxonomy): Eukaryota > Metazoa > Chordata > Aves > Passeriformes > Certhiidae > Polioptila > Polioptila caerulea. Next base: position 220,385 of record VYXF01009874.1, on the reverse strand, counting down.
GAAAGAGAGCTCCTATCAGCTGAATTCCATATGTCGGTTTTTAGTCATCCAAAGCAAGGATACTCACCTCAGCACACCTGAAGTTTCTCTAAGATTGTTCATCCTCTGCCTTTCCCAGCCTGCAGCAGTGGCTTAACGACATCACGTTAGCCACAGAATGTAAAGCTGATGATAAGAGAGAGCGTTGGTTGTCCCATCAGTACTGCTCTGCTCCAGTTTGTGCATGCAAGCATGAGGGGCAGTTGCTTTGTAGAGATTGGTATAGTTTCAAGCTATATTTTGGAGTCTGAGTAAAAAGCCTTCCCAAGTACCATTTTAGCGTCCTGTCTATCTAGACAGTAGTGGCTGAGAAGTGGAAAGCCTTACTTGATTGTTTCACATATTACTGTAAGAGAATTTAAAACCAGAGGTGGGTGAGGGAGTCAACAGGAGGATATTTTCTCCAGCTTCTGGTTTCTAATTACATCAGTTATAGCCCTGCCTTCTTAGTTGCTAAAACTGCAAGCATGAACTGGAAAAGAATTGAGATAATCCATGGTAAAGCATACTGAATAAAGATGTCTGTTCAGATCTTTACCTTTTATCCTGAGTTCTTAATGCCAAAAATTAATGCTCTTTGAAAATACACAATAAATGTGCCCTACTGTGGACATCCAAGATAATCCTAGATCCCTTAACTGTTAGTGACAAGGGTAGCTGTTTGAGAAGGGGAAAAGGGCTGTGCTGTGAAATAGTATTCCTGTGTTAAGAGACGCAGATGGAGTGTGCATTTGTTTTAAGATCCTTAGGCTTGTTTTTATTTTTGCATCAAAAAGCAGCTCTGTTTGTTGCTCTTGTAACTTCTTTTCAGCAGGAAAATATCCACAGATACATACTTCTAGAACTGGACAAGTTTCCATTGTGTTAATAGTTTGAAAAGCAGAAAAGGAGCATCCCTTCTCTGTTCTTGCAAGTTAATCCACATCATGGTCAGCACAGAAGAGTCCATAGCACATTGATCACAGGAACAGTCACAAAGACATTTCAGCTGGTCATAGAAATATGTGGAGTTCATTTTTAAGGCAGACCCACAGGTGAGTTTTCTTTTTCCTCTTGTAAACTGCTTGGTATCAGCCTCCTCATCTTACACATTGGTGCACATCATACTGCTGCGAAGAAGTCTGCACTCACACTTTGTTGTGGTGACCAGCTGCAGCAACCAGAAACCCTTGGTTGGCTTCAAGTGGGCTTCCAGGATTTGTCCCAGTGGAAGCTGTGCCCTGATCCAGATCTGTGATGAGGCCCAAGGGATGGAGGAGAAGGACAGTCATTACAGAAAATGCATAGCACATTTATACACTTGTGGATGTTGACAGGACTTTTCAGTAAGAACCATTTCATCCTGGCAGTCGTTCTGAGCAAGAGAGATACATGAAGAAGACAGCAGTTTGGAGGTTTTTTTACTTTAGTTCATATTAAAAAAAAAAGTAGAAGCAAAAGAAATAAAATATATTGGTGATTCACCAAGTGCATGTCCTTCAGGAACATGCCTTAATGCAGCTTTACAAAATGGGAATCATGGTATTCAAAGAAAATTTTGAAAACTCAGCTAATTCAAGTTTGTCTCTTACTTTTCTTGAAGTTTCTTTGTGGCCCTAGCATAGGCTTTTAGCTCTTGGTATCTTAGATCTGCACAGGGCCAAAACCAGAGTATGAGACTGAACCCATTTGCATGGCTGGCTTATGAGCAGTTTTTTCACCTTGGTGTAAGTCAGTAGTCCTCTATAATTTTAAATAGAGCATTTACACAGGAATGGATCAGATGAGAGATACTGCAGAGGCAAGTTTTCTTTTTGACCATTAGTTAGTTAATTCTGCTCAAGGAATTGAACCCTTATTCCTAGAACAAAGGGTTAAGTACTCCCAGAGGTGAGAGGCAGCTGAAGGGAGGTTGCTTCAAAGAGCTTACTTGATCTTCCTGCATGTGTTTTCATGGAGGCTGCCTCTTGCCCATCCTGTCATCGACAGCAAAGTCAGGACAGACCTTGCCATTCTAATGTTTCCTCCACAACAAGAAAATTTCTCCCCTTCTCTTTTTTTGTGTATCTTCTCAGTTGCTGAGACAACTGAGGATTCTGATAGTTCTCTAATTCTTAGTGGCTGATTTTGCAGCACTGACTATTTTGGGGGGGTTGGTTTGGTTGATTTGGAGTTTTTGACCTTATGCTTTGTCAGGCAGTAAGTTGTTACCGTAGTTGCTGTAGCCTGACAGGCTGTTTGCTGATACTGGGAGGTAGAGTCAGCCCTTTTGGCAACAATCTGAGCAGCAGAGTAGCAGGGTACCTTTGACTTGGGTGGAAGTGGGGCAGTGTTTTCATACTGAATTTGACCTGTGGTTATTTCCAAGCCACCAAGTCAGCCAGCATGGCCAGCCACCCTTTATGTCTTCTAGTGGTTTGAATTAGTATCCTGAGGAGGATGCCTGTGCCATTTTTCCTCATTCTGCCCTTTGTGCAAGTATCCTGACTTGCTTCTTGGCTTGACTGCCAGTGGTTTCCCAGGCCAGTTTGGCTTTCAGGAGCCTTTATGTGGAATCTCTGTAGCCTGGACTGGAAGTTGCTGCTCGCAACACCAGTAGTATTTGCAGAAGGAAAGTGCTTTGAAGAAGGTACTATAAAGAGCAGTTCCTGTCCACCCTCATGCCATAAACTTAGGCAAGCTTTAGTGATGTGCCCGTGCCATCAAACTGCCAATGGCATCTGCTTCTTCATCCAGTGTGTGGCTGTGCTCACACACAAGTGTGCACACAGGAAGAAGTGAAACGCCCTTAGCAGTGTGTGGGACTGACATGCTTTACTCACTTTCCCGAAGAAAGGTGAGAGACTTTAAAAAAATGAATTGTACCACTCAATTTTAGATCTTTACAAATTGCTCCTTATTTAGAGTTTAATAGTTTTTTAAATGTAAACTCGGGAAAATATTTACTTTTCAAGCATGAATGTGCTTCTGATTTCTCACGTCACTGAAAGTGTATTACTCTTTTCAGTCCATTGAATTTTGGGGATCACTCAAGTTAAAAGTCAATGCGGCTACCAATATCAGAAGACATAAGGTTTTGTGTCTATGGCTGGGATCTCTTCTCACTTCTTTTCCTGTGTGATACTAGCTGAATGTTTTTCAGATTCATGTGGCTCAAAAGTATTCAGGTGCATTCCCAAGGGTAAAAGGTAATTAGATCAAGGAATGGTCTTTAAAAACTGTCACAGACCCAATTCTGGTACTGTTATTTATGCAGATAAGGGCTGTGTAACAACTGTGGGAGGATCAGCCACAAGCCTCAAATAGATGAAACTCATATACTTAAGTCAAAAAGAACATGGGTTTTGTTTCTTTGAACTTGGAATTTCTACATTTTATTGCTGTATGATTAAAACACTGAAACAGCATGGCTTATTTCCTTTTTGCTGCCTTTTTATAGCTACAAGTCCCAGTCTGAATATCTTGTACTTTTTATCAGCACTGCACCTACTCACTGCACCTTGCTTGACTTCTGTGACTGTTGACTGCAGTGGAGATATGTTCAATAAAGCAGTCCAGGTCTGGGTACGGAAGTAGCAGTTTTACCTGCTTGAGGTAAATCTTGATAGTGCCAAATTGTTTTTAAAATCTTTTTGGCTCTCATTACATACCCTTATGCATATTGAGAGAGCAGGGTATATAGCCCGAAATGACTAATAAGCAAAACTTTGATGAATTTGGAAGTCAGTGGAAAAACTGGTGGATCTTCACTCATGCAGAAGACTTAGGAGCCACCACTTGAGATGCTAAGAAACAGATGTGGTTGTTTGTTTACAAAAAAACGTTGTCCTCTGTGTCATTCCACATGTTTTATACTAAACTAACATAGAGTTGCTCAAAAAGTAGACCACAAAATCAAAGTGGCACTTTGGCTGTGGTAGGATTTCAACATCTGTACTGTAGCGTGTTGAATCTGTTGGATTACTTGTGTTTGGGAAAAAAAAAAAAAAGAAAAAAAAAAAGAAAGAAAAAACACTTTCTGAAACTTTGTCACAGAGACTTACAGATCTCAGTATTTAAAAGTGGGCCTTTACATCACTTCAGGCACATGCGTGCTTAGAAGTATTAACAAATCCTTTAAAGTAAATAAACCTCTTGCCCATTGGCTACTTGGGAGTAAACAAAAAATTGTCCTCTTTTAACCTCAGTCACTTCCCTCGCACTCTTGTCCTGGAATTCAGGAACACACAGAATCCTTACAGTATGTCCTAATCCTTCACACACCTTGGGCTTTGCTAAATCAGAGCAGAATGAGGTTCTGAGAGTTAAGAGAGCTGAGCCTTTGAGCCAGCCAGCCCTGTGAGTTGATGCCAGCTGCATTACTATATAACACAAGGTACCTTATGGAGAAAGAGATGATTCCTGGCACTAGACCTGGCCAGCTCCTACCAAAGCTGCCGTTGTTGGCAAACACAACCTAAAGCTGTGAATTACCATCGAGGAGCTAGTCTGCAGGGCAGGCACATCAGGAGAGGTGATAATTCTGCATATTCTATAGCTGATTTCCCCTTAGACATTGGCATGTGGACCTACAAAGCATCTCTGCTCTGTCATTACACAGTAGTCAAAGCATGAACTATCCCAACAAGACACTCGCCTGAAATAGTGCGTGATGTGTGTTTCAGATCCAGGCACTGAGGAGATGTGATTTCTCCTTGGGCTCCACCACCAGCCCTGCTTAAACACTAGAAAGGAAAGTTAGGAAACACACCATTAGGAATCTGTGGTATGTTCTTAAGGTAGAAAAGAGTTTGGCTCCTGGAAACCACAAGAATCATTTCTGATTCTGTAATACCTCTTGGTTTCAGGGTTGGTGGGCTAGAAAAAGTATAAACAGTTGTTTCCAGTTGCAGATTCTGTAAGTACACTTCCAGCCTGTTGTAAGTGCAAATCAGTGCACTGGTTATTTCAGGCCTTGAAGTGCTGGAGACCTGTTTAGCTGTTTTGTGCATTTGGCCACATAGCAAGGGTATACATGATGCTGCAGGCCAGATTCCTCTCTCTGTGTCGTTAAAACAATTAGCAGCATTTTCGGGATGTATAAAAAGTGTTGAAGTTGCCTTGACTACCTTGTCACTCCTTTATGTCTAAGCACTGCATTCTTTTCTTTGTATTTTAGCTGGGAAAAAATGTAATATAGGGTTAATATCCCATTTCCTGGAGTTAAAAAATTTATGTCAGCTCTAAAAGACAATAATAGGGTCTGCTTTGGCAGAGTGATGTTAGAGCTTTAGTCATCTCTTATATGCATCAAAGAAGACACTTGCATTAAATCAAGGAGTTAGGTTCTGCAATATCAAAAATGGCCAAAACTCCCTGAAAGGAATGGAAATTACTATTTTGTCTTTGCATGGGTTAAGTAAGTGAAAACGTTTGTGTGATGTTAACTTCATAATGTCTTTTCCATCCCATAGTAACCAGTGTTGTGTTGAAAAACAGGACAGATTTGGAAGCTGACCTGCAAATGGAAGTTACTGCAGAAACACAGGATAATACAGAAATGGAATGTTGGTGTTTTTTTAAAAATATATTTCTAGTTTTCTCAGGAGCAGTGGGCTAAACTCAGATGGTGCAGTCTACTTTCCTTGAATCCTGTTGGATTTGTCTGGCTATGAAAGTCAAGCCTGACCCTATCTCTTTCACTGAAATTCAGGACTACTAGAAGTCCCCAGAGTCTGAAAGCACCCAGGGCTTAAGTGTGGAGCAGCTCACTTAGGCACAGTGGTGTGAGTTCAGGACAGAGTTTTAGCCTCAACTCCATATTCCTTGCTTTTGTGCAGTTGTACTAGATTCATCATGGCTTCTAAGGAACAAGCAATGGCCGTAAACAATATTCTCTTTTAAAAGACCAGAGGCTGGTAATACTTTCCACTGAACAGTAAAATCCAGAACATAGTATTGATGATAAAGGTGTCAGGGGCTCATGGAGCTCCTGCTGTGATTTAGTTTCCCTCCAACTGCCTCAACTACCGATGCATTTTGCTAATTACATCATAGATTTTCCTATTGATGAACAGAATCTGAATTAACACCTGAAGCACTAATGTTACCCTTTCACTATTATTGTTGTACAAGAAGCCGTGGCAGATGCTGGCAGTTAGCTACACAAACATTAGTATTAACGATTGGCCATTTGGAATTGGTGACAAACTGCCGGCTGCTGGAATCCTGAGCCTGAAACCAATCAGGAAGTTAATGAGGAGAGAAATTACCACTGCAGCTTCCCCTTAATTATATTCATGGTAGGCAGGAAGGGAGTGTTGGGGGTGGATCTCAACTCATCTAAGGTTAGGAAGGTCAGAGACCCTTTTACTTGGTTTTTGTATCTAATGCAAATTGCAATGTTGCAACCGTTCCTAGCACTGCATTAGTTTTAAATTTTTGTAATATTTGGCCTCAGCCTCAGGCTGCCCGAGGCAAGGCCTTAGGTCTGTAGGCAGCTAGCTTCCTTGTGAGTGGAGGGATACAACCCCCATACCTGAAGTTGTTTTCCTCCCATCGTTACGCCCGCCGTTCACCTTGGCGGGAGGGGGGAGACCAGCACCTGCTCATGCACGAGGGAACAACTGCTCGCCCCTCTTCCCGGAGAGGGGAGGTCTGTGTGGTACTCCTCTGATCGGGGCCAGGGGTGTCTCAAGCACTGTGTTTTTTTTCTCTCTTCCCCTCACTCGCAGTGTTTTCGCCGCCCAGCAGCCAGGACTCCGGCCTGGGGTGCCTGTCGAGCAGCAGCGAGAGCACCAAGGGGGACCTGGAGTGCGAGCCCCCCGCGCAGCCCGGCAACTTCGCGATGAGCCCCGTGCAGGAGGGCGGCGAGTAGCCGCGGCGCGGCGGCCCTCGCCCGGGGCAGGGCGGGACAGCAGCAGCGATCTCGGTTTGCTTGTTCTCTTTGGGGGTTGCGGGGGGCGGGCGGGGGGGGGTGTGGTTTCTTCTTCCCCNGTTTGGTTTCTTCTTCCCAGGTGCGGGGCGGGACGCCAGCTTCCCCGGGGACGGCCGTGGGGCCTCCCCGCCGCCGCCAGGGCCGGCTGACGCGTCCTGCCGCCGAGAAGCCGGCGCGCCGCCCGGGCGAAGGCGGAGAGAGTCTCCGAAAGGAGGGCAGGGGCTCGGCGTGGCGGGAGCCAAGATAACCGGGAGTCCTGTGCCGGCCCCTCCCCGCGCAGGGGCCGATAACTCATCTGTGGGAAACATCATCCCGTTATGTCTTCCTG
>VYXF01009874.1:192130-207249 GCA_013397295.1 Polioptila caerulea | reverse complement strand
GGACCGGGGGAAGCGGGGTGGTGGCGGGGGATGAGCGGGGCAACCCAGTCCTCCTGCGCAGGCCTGTCCCTTCGGGTCGCGTCCGGGGCGGCTTGCGACAGGTCGGGGGTGCTGAAACCACTGCCTGCATTGGGCACTTTGTGAGTGCGACCTGTCGGTAAAACATCTTTCTGGAGGCAAAACTAACACTCCGGAGCCGCTGTCGTGTTCCCTCCACTGTCTGAACGAGAGCTGACAGTCTTTCACGATAGGGATGTTTGGCAGGCAGGCGGTTGTCAGCCCAGTGCGCTCCGCTGACAAGTTGTGATAGAATTTTACGCGGTGCCCCGGGATGGGAACGGCGAACCCTGGGCTCCCGCCGCGCGGACCCGTGTCCACTGTGGGGTCAGTCTGGCCACGGAGGCGTCCAGCAGGGCTCCAGCATAGCGCTCTGCTCCTTCAGCACCGGAGCAGGCACACACCGGTCCCGAGGCGGCGGAACGGCTGAGTCCGACAATGTGACGAGGATGCCGGTGGGACCCGCTTCCCGTTTTCCAGCCCTTGGCACCGCCTGCCTGCCTCCCGGCAGCCCCATCCCGCGCATCTCGGCCCGGTTCCGCCGGCATCTCCCCAGGGCCGGGCATGGGGGTCTTTCCCCAAATTTCCCACTGGTCGTCGCTTCCCGCCGGCGCGGACGCTTCCCGCACTCCGCACACTCGGCGGCGCTTGGCCGGGGCCTCCGCCCTGCGTGGAGGTGGCGAGGGGCAAGGCCGAGGAGGTGGGGAGAGAAGGGGGAAAACTCGCCTTGCTTCTTCGAGGAAAGTTCCCATCCGCCAGCAAGATATAAATCTGTCGGATAGGAACGATATTTACTTGCACGCTCAACTTTCCTTCACCCTGATGTATGAACTTCCCCGTTTAAAAGATTACAGTAATCACGGGAGGAGAGTGTAAATCGAATCTGATAGCAATAACTTTTGGGGAAGGTCAGGCTCTAGTGAAATGTTACCAAGCAACAGGCATTTTGTTTGCAAAATACAATCAAAGTGTATTGATGAGAAATTCTTCCTTGCCAGCCAGTCAGCACTTTCTGATAATAGCTTTACGGAGCGAAAAAACAAACAAACAAGCAAACAACAAAACATCACGGAGATCTCCATAAATCAAGGCCCTCGGCGCTGCTCTAGCCCCCGACCCTGCCCGTGCTGAGGCCGGGCTGGGGGGACTGGGTACCCCGGGACCACCGGGGAGCCTTTCTGGTTACACAGACCTCACCTGCTGGGTCCCTGGTCCCTGATTGTCACAGATGGCTTTTTTCCCCCCACTTTTTATGAACATGAGGATGCATGAGAGCAAAGTGACAAATGATCATCGTCCACCAGACGCTGTTTAACCACACAAGTTATTATTTCCAACTATCTTTCGTGCTCTAAGTGGCAGGTTTTTCTCTTTCCTCTCCCTCCACTGACTGTATTAAAATGGCTGTTAGAATAGAGGATGAATCTCCTGTCCACCCGGTTTCGAAAACACACACACACAACCCTTTCCTCCCCGAGGATGTTATTCTCGTGAAAAGTTTTTTTCACTGCCGAAGGGGTATTTCCCAATATGTATTAAAATAAGAACCGTTTGCTTTTATTCCTGCTACAACTGGCCATTTCGGTGAGACAGTTGTTAAGTTCTGAAACTACCCCTGTTGCATCTGCATCTGCTAACCTGGGATGATTCTTTCTCCCGATACCATGCTCAAGAACTTTCCTTGCCCACATAAGTGCATGTTACATTTCTCTTAGTAGTAGTTATCAAGACTTGTAAACAATATAATGCTATATTCATCATCTGATATTTTCAGAGCCAGCTTCTTAATGCAGCACAGCTTTCTCTGTGTTAATTTGAGAACAGTGATTAGTCTCCTGCAGGGTATTTAGATCTTCAAACATAAAGAAGAAAGTCTGAAGTGAAAGTAATTTAAAGCCAAAACCAAAACCAAATCCCAACAACCCAGATGAAGCTAACAAACACCCCATTCCTCCAAACAGACAGCAGAAGTGAAAAAATTAAATCCACCAACCAGAAAATTCACCAAAGCAAACAAAAAAGCCCCCACCAAAAACGTAGGCTTAGCCTTTTGTGTGGTTATGCTAGTTCTGGTATCAATCTTCCCTAATCACACGACTAAGAAAAACAGCAGGTACTTTTGAGATATAAGAAAATCTAGGTTGTGAAAAGAGCTGTCCTATTAATCAAAGAACAAGCTATTTTAACAGGTAGTCAGCAGTGGGAATATCGAAGAAGCAAATTTGCTTCCAAAATATTAGATCAAGCTTTCCAGACAAGCTATTAACTTGAGAACAGCATTTCCCTCTCACCTGTTTTACCTTTATTTGGCCCCTTTACGACATCTGACTCATGATTATTAATGTATAAATAGTCAAAAATAATTGGGGGAAATATTGTGTCAAATTCGTATCAGCTTTATTTACTTATTTGTATTTTACTGTAAATGCATGTACAGTTCTTGCACTGTTCTGTTTCATGTGTATCTGTATTTGCACTGCATCTCTGATCTGGGTTGCTATCTGTCTCTGCATGCATATCATTTGATGAATACTTCCCATCTTTTATATCAGTAGGAAAATAGTTTCCTTAGTTTTCCCAGGAAATCTAAGGAATCACAAAAAGAATATCTGAATGCACGCAATTTGAAATAGGAGGTGTTGGGGAAAAAAAACAAACCAACACACATACACACACACACACACACATGCAACAAAACAACCCCTGCCCACCCAAAAAACAAAACAAAAAAACCGCAACCCCAGAGCCACACAAAGAAACAACACTCCCAAAAACAAAAATGCAGAAAGACAAAACAAACACACACCCTCCTTCTCCAAAAAAAAAACAAACCAACTAAACACCACCGCCACCAGAAATACAGCAAAAAAACCTCAGAGCTCGCACAGAACAAAATACAACACTCAAACCCCCACAAACGTAAAAAATGTCTGAGGATGAGGTTTCTTTCCAAAGCCTAGAATATCCTCACGTGAAACTTACGAATTATGAAAAGGAAAAAAGCTTCGATGAAGAGCAGTATGTTGTACATTCTAAATACAAAATTATTTCTGTACCTGAAAATACAAACATTTGCAATTAATACGTGCATGCAATATTCCTTCAATTTAGTAGGAATAAAATATCCACATAGGGACATTTTCAATATATCTTCACAAATTTTGTTTAATTGACAATGCTTATTTTGTATCTTCACAAATTTTTGTTTATTAGACAGTGGCTATTTTGTGCCAATTTTAAACAAACGAAAATCCCGCTCGCCGCAGTTTCCATGAAAGGTTGGGTGGGGACAGTCCCGGGGCACACCTGGCCCTCCCCGAGCCTGCAGCGTGGCGGGCAAGGGGTGTTTAAAGCAGTTAAAGCACAGCCTAGGAGATAGGGCAGCCCCGAGGGCCGGGCAGGTGAGCGGGCAGCTGCCCGTGCGACAGGCTCGGGCCCCGGCGTGTGACACCGCGCACCGCCCCAGCATTTCTGACACCAGCAACCAGAAACACTCTCAAAGAGACAGAGGGAAAAATACAGCAGCCTCCATGCTCCTCCATGCCAGCAGAGGGTAATTCTCCGTGTGTCAATAGCACCACTCGGATTTAAAATCAGCGAAATCTCGTTTTCTGGGTCTGTCCCCATGAGTGGAACAACCCGGCGAGATGCGTCGCTATGACCTGTGCTGTTTGAGGAAGCTAACCCTGTGCAAAAGCTAAGAGCTGGTATCTGTGCAGTCTCCTGATGATAAAGATGCAAAATTCAGTGGGATGAGTTATCAGAAATTGAAGAAAAATTTTTAGGCAAGCCTCAGGATATTTTTAAGGGCACATAAAATTAAGCAAATCTGAAATATCTTGAAAATAACATTTTGTAAGGATCAGGGAATATATTAGAGATACCTTGCCTGATATGAGAGTGTTTGTTTGTTTGTTTGTTTGTTTAGTTTTTAAAATAAACACATATTTTCTCCCCAGCGATACTTGTTATCCTCTAAAGGTACACTGTAAATGTGATCATGAGGTAATTCTGAAATATGTTCTCTTTGCATTCAGTCCGTTCAGTACTATTGGTCACCACAGTGCAATCTATTTATGTGAAAATTAGGGCTATCATCTTCTTTACACAGCCTCTCTAACTCTGTCAAGACAGGAACAAGGCAGTTGGATGTCCTCAGACTGCCCGCTAAGCCTTGAATGTATAAATAGTCCATTTACCAGGATTTGTAATAAATGTGTAGTGAAGGAATTAGAAGGGAAAGGTAGTGTGAGTCTCATGTTTTCTCAACAGTGGATGAGCGATGCCGGTATCTTAGCACTTCCTCAAAAGGATGCACGTGCCAGTTTGCTATGGGCAAACAATTCCTGCATTCTGCTTTGGCTGCTGAAGCAAGATTAATGCACTGAGCATATGAGAAAGAGAAAATGTACATGGCCTTTTCTGTAACAGAATATGCAGAGTTACTGCTTCTCTGTTCGCACTCGACAGGCAGCATAACCAGCGTGAAAACCAGTTCCTAAAACGAGTTATCCTGGTAAAAGTAGTGAGGTCTTTGTAAGAGCATCTGCATTCCTCAGATACACACTTACCTTTCACAGCCCAAATTAGCAGGATCCCACATCTCTGTAGGATGGCCCGTTTTTTCTGCCAAGTACAGCCATCCTCATGGGGAGAACCTTCCTTTGCCATGCTATCACTGTCAGGCTGTGCTCTGACAGGATCTCTTCTCTATTTGTAACTCCCATTCTGGTGAGCCTAGTGGCTTCTCGTTCATCTCAAGCTTGCTTAGACCCTGACTTTGTTCTCTCTAGTGGATAAATTGCATTAATAGCCTTTTTTTCATGCTGATCTGTTAAATGTAAAACTTAGCCTACTAACTGACTTGCCTGTTCCTGTGGTGAGAGGAAGGCAGGAGATGGTGAGCAGTGAGGCTCAGGTGCTTGCACACCCCTAACTGGTTCCATCTCAGCTGGGCAGGTGGGATCACCAGCACATTTTAGGAATCTTTGCTTGCTTCTTACAGCTACTTTATCTATATGAGGTGCTTTGTCAGGGGCTTGGAAAACCAAGTAAACAGTCGTATTGGTTTTTGCAGACAATCCTTCCCATTTGTGTGTTCAAAAGCAATACCCTGTGTGCTTAAAGCAGACTCTGTCAGCTGCAGGTTGGACAATGATCCTCTCCCCATGAATTGATGCTTTCCAAGAATGTAATAATTGTGCTCAATGAGGAAAGCCAGCAGAACTGGTTGTTACAGGAAATAACAATGAACAATCTCAAGCAAGTATATTGACCCCCTTTTGAATAAGCAAGCATCCTTCCCTTCTTGTCAACAAGCAGTCTTATTTCAAAGGGCTCCATAATCTGGTCAGGCATTACCAAAGAGTTTTAAGTGTCCATCTGGAGACAGAATGGTCAATGGGCTTGTTTCCAGCTCCATACTCAGCTCTCATCCTTCTTAGTTTAGCGCACAGAAAGCAAAATACCTGGAACAATTGCTAAGAGAGATTGTGGGATCCTCATCCTTGGAATTATTTAAAACTCAGCTAAGCAGGAATGTGAGCAACCTGCTCCTTGTCTGAGGCTAGTCCCACTTTAAAGACGATGTTGGACCAAATGCCTTCCAGATGTCCTCTCCAAACCAGACTTTTCTAGAATATGTTCTTGGATGGGACAAGGCATCAAACATGCTCAGAGGTTTGGAGGAAAAGCTGCAATTCTTGCTGTGGGAGGAACCGATTCCTATGGGAGGAAACAGTTTCTTCAGAGCCGGAACTGGAATACATTTGTTTATTTGAAGAATTTTTAAAACCTTCAGCCTGTAGTCATAATGGAGTGGTTCCACCATTTGGAGCTGCAGGGGAATTTTTACCTCCTAAGTGCCCTCTTCAGCTCACAGACAATGAGATGGTGCTAGTGAGGAATTATGATGTGAAAGTGCTGAAGTTCCTCTGAGAAAGCTTGCACTTAGTTGGTGTATTGCTGTCTTGTAACCAGTGGGAAAGGATGGATATGGCATTTTTGATGCGGTAGAAAAATGATCACAGCTTCTTTGCTTGCACATGAGGGAATGAGACAGAGTATGTCTAGATCAAGTCACATTATCCTTTGCAGTTTTATTCTCATGGGATGTTGCAAAGATACGTTAATGTTTGCAGGATCTCTGAAAAAAGAGCACTTTTTGCCCCTTAGAGTCCTGGTCTGTTCATTTTAAGAAGATAGCATCCTCAAATCCCTGTAGAAGCGTTTGGCGTCAGTTTTCTGTTAACTTCTCTGACTTCTCTTTGCAGACATGAATGAGGAGCGGTTGGGTGATGCAAGTGGAGCAGGCAATGCTGAGACCTACAGTGACAAAGACACAGACCAAAGGAGTTCCCCAGACATGACTAAAGCCAAAAGTTGCTTCAACCCCGAAAGCCCTGAAATTGTTTCAGTGGATGAAGTCAGTTTTGGAGTTCAGAAAAATGGTGGGAGCACAGAGAGCCGTCCAGACAGCCCCAAGTACCATCCAGAGCAGAACCACCTCCTGATAGAAGGTCCTTCTGGGACAGTTTCTTTACCATTCAGTTTGAAAGCAAACAGACCCCCACTTGAAGTCTTGAAAAAGATTTTCCCTAACCAAAAGCCAACTGTGCTAGAGTTGATCCTGAAGGGGTGTGGCGGTGACCTGGTGAGTGCTGTAGAGGTTCTCCTGTCCAGTCGGTCTTCAGTGGCCAGTGGAGAGAGAACTTCTGCAGAATCTGATGGTCTTGTTTTGCCTTCCAATGGGCATATTTTTGAACATACACTGAGTTCCTATCCTATTTCATCTTCCAAGTGGTCTGTGGGATCGGCATTTAGGGTTCCCGACACTCTGAGGTTCTCTGCTGATTCCAGTAACGTTGTGCCAAATCCTCTGGCTGTACCGTTGCAGCACCCTTTCCCTCAGCCACCCCGCTACCCGCTGATGCTGAGGAACACTTTGGCAAGAAACCAGTCCAGCCCGTTCCTGCCTAACGACGTCACCCTGTGGAACACCATGACACTGCAGCAGCAGTACCAGTTGCGGTCCCAGTATGTCAGTCCATTCTCTAGCAACTCAGCCAGTGTTTTCCGGAGCTCACCCGTCCTTCCTTCCCGCTCATCAGAGGATCCTAGGATCTCAATTCCTGATGATGGATGTCCTATTGTGTCTAAACAACCAATTTACACAGAAGATGAGTATGAGGAAAGGTCTGATTCTTCAGACTCAAGAATACTCAACACGTCTTCTTAGACTGACATTTGACATGTGACAGCTAAGCGATACTCACAGTGCAGCTGAACTACTGGTCCCAAAGAGGACGGACACGTACTCTACAAAACTCTTGCAATTGTATTAGAAAGTGACTTTGCTTGGTAGTGTACTATAGCAATAAAGACATAACTTATTTAATTTCTTGCACTTCACTGGATAATGCCAAATAGCAATACTCTGGCTTTAGTGCTGAGTGTGTGCTGCAAAGGAAGACTTTATGGCTACCAGTTATGGGACTCTAGAACACTCATAATGGAAACAGAAGCCCAAGGTCTACTTTGTTCCTTAACTCAGAAAAATGGGGATGTTAAACTAGAATACTTGAATGCTGTTTTATAATTGAGAACTCCTCAGGACATAAGAAATCAAGCAAACATAATTCAATTGCAAATGGACTAAAACAAGGACCTTATAACTTATGCCAGTGATCATACTTGCAGTGAAAGAAAAGGCAGAAGAAATACACACATGCAACTAACATGAGCTGCTTCTGTGCCGTTTGAGCTTGGACACTTTTCAGAGAAATAATATTAAGACTTATTCTTTTCCCATGGCTAGGTCGAAATGTGTAATGTCAGTGTAAAACCAATTACAGCTGTGAATTGCATGAAGTGTATTGTGAAATGAACACCAGATTAAGCATTGTCAGGTTAATGTAGCATGCTAAGGACTCTAGAAAAATAAACTAAGATGATGATCTTGGTTTATGTCATTTATACTGGGCAAATAACATTCTGAAGACAGAGAGCTGATTAATTCTCAGCTGAGGTTTAAATGTCCAGACCAGCATCTGCAGTCGGGGGAAACCTCTTTTTCCAAGACTGAGTTTTGCTTCCCTGACTTGTAATTTGCAATTGAGATTAGGCAAAAGTTGTCATCAGGGAAGCTGAGGTCTCTTGTATTGGTACTGCAGACATTTCCAAGCTCAGCTGAGTAAAGCAGAGCTTGCTTCAATCATGGAAAGCAGAAAACAAAAGGCTCTCCCAATGCTTCAGAAGCGTCTTTTTTTTCCCATTCTGTAGAAAAAAAAAAAAAGGAACTAGGATGTAATAGTGGGCATTTCTTTGAAATAATTTTTAGCCAAATGGCAATTTCCCTTTTCCCCTAGAAAAGTAATGGTTTGAATAATTTATTGCATGATTGCATGCATTGATTACACTGCATATCTTATGTGTGTCTGAGTAACACTAGGAATTGCTTCTGATGAGGAATGCCTCCAAGTTTAATGTCCACTTAGAAGTTTGTTAAGCTTTTAGTGTCATTTTTTCAGCTGTTCACAAGTGACTGCATATGCTTGACAATTGACTTTTACAGAACACACTTCTGAATGGAGTTGAAATGACTGGTCTTTCAGGCATGGGGATTAGTCCCACACCTCAAAAAAAGGTGAGGCCACCCTGGACTCTGAAGCAGATGGGCTTTAAAACTGTTATATAAATATATCAGGCATGTTATCTGGTGTCATTGTTGATATGAATGCCTGTGTTCTCATCTGGCATTTCATATTCTGTAGGTCTTGTTCACGCAGTGAATATATCATTTTATAAAAGTACTGAATACGCACAAAAAGGAGAATAAAATAATGACTTTATTTTCCTTTGGGGATAATTTAACTGAAAGATACTTTATCTTGCATAACTTTCCAACCTGTTCAGAAAAGCATTTTATTGGTTATGCTACAGAGCAAAGACATAAAAGCGGGGGAAGGGAGGAAAAAAAAAATAAATTCCCAAATGGAAGTGTAAATGTGCGAGCATCTGGAATTTTCCTAGATGCAGGGTTTTGGTTGTGTACTGGCAGATTTGCCTGCATTCACATGGCACTTGTAAACAAATTCGTCTTATAGCCACCTCAGAGAGAAAAGTGATATGTAAAAGGGAGTGCAAACTGAAAGGCAGGTGGTAGTGAAACACTGTGCTCTGACACCAGAGAGAAATTGTAAAGGCTAGATAAGAGCAGATAGGCCCAGGAGCTCCAGTTCTGAGCAGATTTCCTTCCTGCAAAAATCTTAGGCATCCCCTATACATTAAAAGAAATCTCAGTGGAGGCTTTTTTGTTTGTTTTGCTTGTTTGTTTGTGTGTTTATTTTGCTACAGATGTTGAATCATCTTCAGCAGAAAGACCAAACTGCAATACCTGCAAAAGCTCATACCCTCTGTGTTCTGCGGGTTTTCAGAGAACTGAATTTTGGCATCTTGGCATTGAGACACATCTTTCAAAGAAAGATGACCCTTGGCTGACATAGAATGAACTATTTTCACACTTGTGGTGAAAAATGCAGATTTGGCGGTATGATTTTTAAAATTCTATCTCTTTTGACAAGCTGTTTTCTGGAAAAAAAGAGACAAGTCAAAATAATCCTTGTCTCTCGTATTATAAAATAACTTCTGGCTCAATTGACAAATACTTCTTCTCCTAAATAAAGCACATATATCTCTGTTCAAAATAATAAACGCAAATTTTCATGTTAAATAGTAATTTTGTTTGACTGCACAATATTTTAGCTATCCAGAAGATTAATTTTTTTTTTTTTTCAAAGATATGTATTGGCCTGCGATGATACCTTTGAGAAATTTCTTTGTTCATCCGGCTGTATTGTCCATGCTGGCACTGCAGGCAGATAAAATTTTTAAGGATCCCTTGGCATGTTGGCAGGAATCTTTTTCTGCGCTCACCGTGCTGGGACCTGTTCCTCAGACCTTCGCTGTGCTGGTGGGGGCTGCCCACCCCATCCCACCGTCCCAGCGGGGCCAGCCGCGGGGCGAGGGAGCCCCGTTTCTGCCGGAGCCCCGTGCGGCCCCAGCCTGGCCCAGGCCGTGCTCGCCCCCCGGTCGGTGGCGGCCGTGCCACCGCGTCTGACCGACCGCGGGACTGCCCTGAGCCTGCGGGGCGCCGGCGCAGCATCCCGGGCTTCCCACGGCTCCGCGGCCCGCTCGGAGCCCGGCCCGAGCCGCGCCCGAAACTTTGCGTTTCCCTGCTCCATCTTGTGGCAAGCAAGGGCATCTCCTCCTCGGAGCAGGCACTTCGGGCTGAGGGAGAGAGGACGTTGGGGTGAGGAGGGTTGAAGCTGCAAGTGTTGATGCTCAGAAGTCCTCGAGGAAAAGAAAATAAAAATTTCGAGTATCAAGAAGGATGCCTGGAGCCTGGTGAGGTCTCTGTAGGATCTCAGAGTCCAACGGATTGTTGGGGGTTTTTTTAGGGTGTTTTTGGGATCTTTTTTTGGGTACTACTCCCACTGTGGCTTTCTTAGAGCAAGAGACCTTCAGCTCCATGCCTTCTGCACAGCTCCTGCTGTCTGAGCAGCCCCTCAGGAGTCTCTTTTGGGTGCCCCAGGATGGCTTTTTCTCCTGTCAGAGAGGGGATTTCCCTGTCAGCTCTCTGGGAAATGCCACACAAAGCTCTCTCTGCTCACAGCTCTGCTTGTCCAGGTCTCAGGCCCACCTGACACCAGTGCAGTGGGCTCCACAGAGGCTGTCAGCTGCCCCAGAAGCACATTGTCAAACCCCACTAGCTGACCTCCAGCTGTGACAAGGTGGTCAAGGTCAACTATGGTGTAAACAATAACAATAATAATTTCTCCCGCAAAGGAATGCCATGGAGAGCCCTAATGTGATGCTCACATTCTCTGGTATCTCTCATACCTGTAGATTAGAGAATAGTCAGCGGGACAGCAGGGATAAGCACAGCACAGTGGGGATGTTCTGCACCAAACTATCCCTTGCCTTGTCCTCGCTGGTGTTGTGCTGCTTTCCTGGGGGTCCCTGACTTGTTCTCCTTATGGGTCTGAAGGGCCACCTCTGCAACATTTGTTGTATGCTTGGTGAACAGGCTCACCTCACATTTGTGCTGACATCTTTGAAAAATGACTTTGATTCTCTCAGTATACTGTTTCAGTGATTCATTCTTTATGTGCATTTACTCAGCAGACATGAGTGGGGAAATAAGATTTATGCTAAATTTATATGTTAATTTTAATATTGAAGCTATCCTGTATTTGAAGAATAAGATCAATTCTTCAATTTCATTTCTTACGTGATATTGCATATTGTCATTACTGGAAAATAAAATTATTTCTGAATGCATACTATCTAAACTTCAATTTTAGTGGACATTTAACTTTGACACATCATTCTTCTCCCTTCCCTATAAAAACTAAGTTAATACAGTATTCAACATTCTCACACTAGTCTGCCACCAAAAGATAACAAACCCAAGACTTTTTACCCTAAACAATGTTTTGTTAATGTGCTCCCTGCAGCATTTCTGCACTGTCACAGATTTAATGCATGACTCAGTGTCACAGGCATGCTGCAATAGGAATCTTGGTTCATGGTTGTGTTCCTCACTAGAGATTAATTTCTTAAATTTCCACAATAGCAGCAGTGCTTGAGAGCCATAGCCACAGCTATTCACTCAGCATGCCTGTACACAGGCCAAATCCTGACCTTAAGTGGAGAATCCAACACTTAGATCCCTACCAGGAAGCAGATCATGTAGAGGATGGACACAGAGAATCATGTGTGCAGAAAGATTTGGCCTCTACAAAGGGAGATATACTTTAAAGAGGCCAGCTGCCAGAGACTGTGCTCCCCTGAAGCTACAACAGAAAGAAAATATTTACAGCACCTTTGGAGTGTGGTTTGCTACTTTATCTCTTTGCAAGCTGTGTGGGAGATTAAGCTGAGAGAGAGATAAGAGGAACTTTTGCAAGGTTACATCCTTGCTCTGCCCTGTAACCTGAGGAAGAATTTTCAGATAACTGCTATAAGGATTTCATTGTTTTTATCTGAAAATTCTCAAAGAGTTTAAGTGTTCTGTAAATAAGAGAGTAGGACACAGTGTTTACCAGATCATGTATGGTAAGATTCTCTTTCTGATTTTTTTCTCTGTGAGAGAGAGTCTATAGCTTTTCAATGTCTGACCTGTGACTGCCTTCAGCAAGAATTCTCCTGAAAACCTCAGGGTTATCCTTAGATAGTCCTGAGCAAACAACTGTCATAAAATGGCTAAAAGTTGTGAGACCTAAGGTAAACACTGTTTACATTCTTTCCTCCTTCCTCTTCTGACTTTATGGACTTTATACATTTTAATTTTCTCCTCTGTAACACCTTGATAAAGCCAGAAATCTTGTGACAAAATTATACTAATTGCCTTCCCCCCCCCCCCCCCCAGAGGCAGTGAATACATGAATCAGCAAAACGTTGAGGAAAAGTGAGNGTGAGCACACCCTGGCACTTAGGCCAGCAGTACGACCTCAGCTCGGGGCCTGCAGCCCCTAGCAGTCTGCGTACATCGGTAGGAGAAAGGCAGCACGAAGTGAGTAGTGTGGCAGCAGCGTGACTCTGAAGGTGCTTGTGGTAACTGATAGAAGCTTTCCTGCTTTGTTGCAGGCAGCAAAACTCAAACCCTGTTTTGGAAACATCTTTCTTTGGAGCCTAGTCCCTCTGCACATTGCTGTCATTCCTTCTTGCCATGGTGAGTACAAACTAGGAAGAATGAGAGATAAAATTCACCATACACATAAAAACATAAAGGAGACATCAAAATACTCAGAAATACTTCTGTGCTACCTGTCAAATCCAGATTTTTTTATAACTTTATCACTTATAAGAGCTAAATGACTCACGTGAAAAGGGATCCAGAAGCAATCTTCACAGGCTGTTGTACCTGAGGGAGAATGGTGGTAAAGATTTCTCTGCCTCTGCATATTAACATATTGACTCACTAGGAACAGGTCCCTGAAGGGTGTTTGCAACTGTTCACATTGCACAGCTATCAACTTACCTGGGAATCAGCTGGTTGTCACCTTGAACATGCCTTTCTCTTTAGTGAAGTAAGGACAATGCTTCATGTCTCTAGATGTGAAAAAACAACACATTCTCTAGGGAAACATTTCTAAACTACAGAAACTTATTCTACATGGTTCCGTCCTTACTCCAAACTCTATTCAGGAGACTTTAATACCCTTCACATATTTAATCCAACTCACAGCCCAGTTACTACATTTTAGACAAAGTGCTTTAGTCACCTGTAGAGTTATGTTCAGCTATGTGTAAGTTATGAATTTTCTTCCCTGCTCTTTCTCCTGTAATTTCTTTTTTTTCTAATGATCTGCAGAGATATAAACAAAAGGAGCATTTGGCCACACGTATTTTACTTCTTTTATCTCCATTGCCAAATAATTAATTTACAGGAAAAGGATGGCATGAGGGTGAAGTTAATTTATTTTTAGTTTTTCTCAAAAATTTTACAAAACAGAAGTGATAAGTTTCTAAGGCTCTTCTAAGGGAAGAGTGCATTAGTTTAACTTACCCACACAAATCTTCGGCTTTTCTCACCTATGTTGGCAAATGCAGTACAGGCATCAATTGCTACAGGCCTTACAAACAAATGGTAATTGAGTCGGATTTGGGGTTGCTTTGCAGAATTTTGAAACATACGAGGAGGGAGGGAGGGAGGAAGAGGGGAGGGAAGAAAAGGATAATTTCTGACCTTCAGTGGCTTCTGGGGAGTGGGTATTTCCCAAGTCCAAGCCTGAGCTATCGGAGTTTATGCCCACATTGCTGTTGCCTTGAAAGGGAACAGAGTGATCTATCCTAGAGCCAGGGGATGAAAGGAGCTGGTCTCCCTGTGCTGTGCTCAAGCCTCCCTCCTCTCCCAGGAAGTTCACTGCATGAGGTTTCAGCAGACTTGCATGGTGTACTTGTATGAAAAGCTATGACTAATTACCAGGTGAATGGTTTATTTTCTGACAGCATACACCCTGCTTGTTGAATTATTGTTTGGCATTCATATATTTCCTGATTTGGTCATCACTGGTCTCTGTTGTTTTAACAGTTGATAGTTTTTTTCTGCTGCTCTCTTGTTCTGGCAATAGGAGAAGTGACTGTGGTGGTGGGTGCGGTGAGAGGCAGTACAATCATCACCACCTTTCTCGTAGTGGCTCTACTCTGACCCCTCACCTGCTTTGCAGCACTATTCCTCCAGTGTTTTTGCACACTTTCTGAGGCCTGAAAATGCAGGTCAGCTAGTTACTGTGACCTGGTTTTAATTCACTTGCAGAGGATTAAAATTGTTGCCTGAAAGAACTCAGATAACTTTTTTATTTCACCAGTACCCTAAATAATCACGGATAGTGAAAACTGCTGACTGCAGTCGTTGAGCCCACAGCTCCTTTCACCTCCTTAACCTGGAAAAGTAGAAGTTCAGGGAAAAATGTGAACAGTGTTTACAAGATATTTGAGAGTTCTTTGGGAAATAGGTTATATTTTTCCCTTCCAAATGTCTAGAATTGCAACTGTGTTTGAGTTCATCCCTCAGTTGAGATTAGAGGAGGAAAAAATAACTTGCAAATGACTAACATATATATTACTCAGACAGTGTAACATATATTATTAAAGCAAATACCTACATTAAATGCTGTCTTGCACAATGTGACCTGGACATCAAAAGCATGGCCTTGTCTTCGCATAAAATAAGGTGGTCTGGCTGTAGTTGAGCCAAGTATTGGGTGGATTTGTAAGGGCTGAGCAGCGGTAATTAATTTGGGACGGGAAGAGGAGGGAGCTCGGCTCTGGGACTCGGCCCTCCTCCCTCCCCGCAGCCGATGGCCCCACCTAGTGACAGCGCGGGCACAGCGCGGACCGGGCCGGGACAGCCCCGGGGCCGCCCGCGCCGGGAACGGCGGCACTGCTGGGCGGCCTCACGGCTGGGTGACACTGCGGCCGGGTGACACTGCGGCCCGGTGGCACTGTGGCTGGGCGACACTGCTGCCCGGTGACACTGCTGCCCGGTGACACTGCGG
>VYXF01009874.1:140659-172247 GCA_013397295.1 Polioptila caerulea | reverse complement strand
TCTAAATTGGTGACTTTGTAAGTTTTTCTCTGTATGTAGCTGCCAGCACATCTAACCAGTGCTAACAGGCAATCCCTTAGTTATTTTCCTTTCTTAACCTTTTAATCCTGCACACAGTGCTCATCCAATTGAAAGGAGCTGATGTTTGTTCTTAATTTTCATGGTTTTCTAGGGACAATTTCTGTTTGGTATTTGTGAGCAGAATGTAATTTTTTCTAATTTTATTACACTCTCTGCACAGGTTAAATGTTTTTTTTGCCTGTGAATTCCAGATTCTGTAACTGAGTCATCTCTCTAAGTGTCCAGAGCTACTTTTGGGAGAGGTGTTGCAGAATACCAGGACCCTTTTTTTGTGTAAGGAAGGATTCATCTGTCCTGAGTTCTTTTCTAAGCCAGTTTGTTAAAGCAACAGACCAGTTACAGAGAAAACACGTTTCACATAATGTGTAAATTTTTGCGTGGCAGATCTTACAAAGCTCATAAAAACTTTGTTTCAGAAATGTTAAAAAAGTTGTAATTTAAAAGAATCTTGGGAACTGGCTAAAGTTTCACTTTTCAAAAGAATTCATGCCAACATTTTATTAGTGAGAAATAGGTTTCAAATAAAATGAGATGCTTTTAATTTTTTCAAAGTCTGTCTTTTATCTAGTTGCCATTAGAGGGAGTTTTAACTTGCTTGAGCTGAATCTGCTTTTAAATCTGTTTAGCAGTCAGAGCAAGTTAAGCTGCTTTTACCTGGAATAAGTGGGGAGATATTAGTCACAATTCATATTTGTTTGCTTTCACCACTGTTACCTTCTTTTGCTTTGTTGAATGTTAAAAAGGAGTTTTACTTAACCAGGACTTCCTTTGTTTTTAAAAATATTATTTTTTTTAGTTTTTGAGCTGCTGGTATAAACTAAGATCACAGATGAAACAAAGTTCAACAGTCTATATACTGAGCCAATATCAGATACTGGAATTGATCCCACATAAATGTTTTTTTCTGTCTGACAATGTGTGCATCTAACATTGCTCAATTTTACATCTGAAATATTTTTCCAGCCAATCACTTGTCTTTATTATTCTCCTAATAAAAAAGACCAGAAAACCAAAGCCCTCTGACAGACTGGTACCTCTTGACCCTTTAAGAAAAAAATGGTACTGAAAAAATTCAAATCCTGAACATAGACCAAGCATTTGTATTTATAAGTATATATTGATATTTGTATGTACACACAAATCAGCTGGCAATTATGTACTGTGCAGCTGCTCCATCTCTCCCTCACCCTCTCCACAGAGTAGAGAACAATCAGAAAAACACCAGTAAAACTCAGGTTGAGATAAGAACTTTTTAATAATTGAAAGAAAATAAAATGTAATAACAGTAACAACACCAACAACTATTCTGTAATAGTTTTAATGTCGTAGCAATGAAAAGGAGAGAGACAGAGGAACAAAACTGAAGAGGGACAAGTGATGCACAATACCATTGCTTACCACCCACTGGCCAGCATCTAGCCCATCCCACAGCAAAAATCAGCTGCTGGGCACGACATTCCATGGTGTGGAATGGCCCTTTGGCAGTTTGGGTCAGTTGTTCAGGCCATGCACCCTCACAGATTCTGGTGTGTCTGCTCAGTGCCAGAGCATGAGACAATGAAAAGTCCTTGACTTGGGGAAGAACTTCTGAGCAAATACTAAAACATTGATGTGTTATCAAAGTTGTTCTCAGACTAAAATCAAAACAGAGCTGTACCAGCTACTGAGAAGAAAATTAACTCTATCCCCCCACCCAAACCCAGGACAACACACTGTTGTATATAACATATATATGTCCCAGATTTTTTACTCAAATCCCAGTCATCAGGAGAGGAGTGACATTTCTATTACTATTTGAAAAAACAGAGATGAGACTTGAACAAATTGTTTGCTTTGATAACAAACAAGTATCGCTGGAGTCAGCATTTCTTACAGTCACTTGCTCATGTCTTGCTACAGTTCCATTACATCACCCTGTACTTTGTTTCCTTTTCTTTCATACACCCTGGGCCCTACTTTTAATTCATCTTGAAAGCTTGCTGCATCCCTGTGGTTTTTTTTTTCCCTTTCCTTTATTGAAAGTGTATAAAAAGTCTATTACTCATGGGGAGGATGATTAGTAGCTTGAGCAAGATAGCATATACTTATACTTTCCTCACACAATTTTACTGTACTTGTGTCCACCCTTTAAGCCATAAGCTTCTCTGAAGCAGAAGAAGCCAAGTGTCTGCATCCGCTGGTGCAGCTGTGCAAATTCGTGGAAAAGAGAAGACATTGCTCTGAAATTGTTTGGCACTTACTGCAAGCCACTGTTGCTGGCAGTAAGTCAGCTGGTCCCCTATACTCTCTGCTTTTCAATACAATTTCTGTGGCACTTTTGGGTGTGTGGATGCCTGTATCTCCTGTACAGTGCAACTGGTTTGAGTACAAGATTCACATTTGTGCTGTAGTTATGGGTGTCAGGCTGCATTTCTCTTCTGATGTCCTTCTGGCTTCTACTTCACAGCTTCTTTCATGTGATGGTAGAACATGCCTCTTGGGATGTTCAACTTAAGGGATTTGGATAGGTGGCCAAGAACCTCTGCTAGATGTGGAGCACAAAACAGTGGAAAGTAGTATGAAGAACAATTATTCATTAGGTCTTCAAAATAGCATGCCTGGCATAATCAGAGACAACCAATTACTAGTTTTAAGTACAGGTCCTCCATATGCATGTGGAGACAAAAATTTTTATAGGTGCATAGAGGTGTATAAATGTAGACAACTAGAGGAATTCAGAATTAATAGCATCCCAGGCAGTACCTGGCTTATTGCCTAGCCTAACTCCCCTGGCCCAGGCGAAAGCTGCCTCTTTCTGCCCCAGCATCTTTTGTATAAGAGCAATCCTCGAACATACTCAGTTCCAGAGCTTGATTCCAAATTTTTGAAGTGGACTCCTGAAAGTGCATGGCAGTACCCTTGGCAAGGAAAGCACTTAGTCTCAGTGTTGGTGGTGCAGAAGTTAGGCTGCCCTGGGGAGGCAAGGGCAAAGCAACAGCTTTCTGTAGTGCTTGTGCAGGGGTGGGTTCACTGGGAGAAGAGGCAGCTGCTGCAGTGACAATCCTGCATGACAACTGAGCACAGGAAAATTGCAATAGGGGCTGTGGAAGGTGAGGTGAGAGTCCCTGCTCAATAGGGTAGGTTGCCAGCTTTGTGTAAGATATCAATGCACAAGCACTGGTATCTTACACAAAGTCTGTCTTAAAATTGTCCATTGTCTTAGATGCCTTTGAAGCAGCAAGTTGAGATGCTAGGCTTGAGAAAGATCCAGGCAAGATGACTGTATAACCAGACACAAGTCACTTAGCTGGTGTCAAGACTCAAAGGCTTATGAAATCATCAGCTGAAATGTCTCTGCATTCTGGCCTGAGGATTAGATAACCCTGTGCTGTCTGCTTGTCCTTCTGCTATGACAAAGACCTCTCTGGGTATTGCAGTCTGAGCTCCTCATCTCCTTGTGGTCATAAAAGCAAGTCACTTTTTGGCCAATTGTGAAGGAACAAGTCCTGGTATAATTAACAGCTCTGGAGTTTGAACCAGATCCCAGCTGTTATTGTTCTGGGATCAGAGGGTTTGACACCAGATCAATTTCTTTATTTTAGGTGTAATACAGGGAGGTATATTCTCATTTTAATTTGACAGCTGGTTTGCATGACCAAGCCTTTCAGTTTCTGTACCTAACACTTTCCATTCATCTGACCTTGATGAGAGAGTTGGCAACAGGCGTCACTGCCCATGAGGTATGAGAGTCCCACTGTGTCACCGAGTTTCTCTTCTGAATTTCTGCTAGTTGAACAGAATAAAGTACATGTAATACCTCCTTTAACTCAGATGGTAGTGATCAGCTATTTTCTGGGACAAACCATGGCTTATGCAAGAAGGACTGCTGGGGAAACATGTGGAAACCAGTGTCAGGAATGTCATGGTAACTGGAGAGACAGGAACCGGTTGGTGTTTTATGGGAGGAAGATCCTTCTTAATAAACAAAACTTCTACAGCCACCAACAGAAAAAAAAAGGAGTGGTTCCTCATATTCAGTTATGTTGAGATATGGTGTTGGAAGAATTGGAAGAATGAAAATTTACGTTGGAAGAGGGAAATAGTCCTTCCCCCATTTTTATAAATACTAATTTCCACCTAAGGAACAGCAAAAAAGTGCACAGGCAAGCCTACAAATATGTACATCAACAGGAGCCCAGTAAGGTATGCACATATCCATGCAAGATGGAATCTAGAAGTAATTTTAGAAAAGATACAAAGGTTTAGGAATGCTACGTTTTATGATCAGTCTATCTGGCTGCATCTGTACCTTACTTCATTTAGTCAAATCTGGGCTTTAACTAGTTACTAGATTTTTTACTCATTTCTTGTCAGTTTAGTTGAACAGGAAACAGGTAAGTTGAACTACTACCATGTGTGATACTGTTTCTGTATTTGTGTCTCAAGAGCTAATAGTGGCACCAATTACACCCTTCCTAGTTTTTGTCTACCCATTGAACCTCCTCCATGAGTTGGCCATGGCCAGTCTCCACTTTTTAAAGTCAGACAGAAGATGTGGGTCCACCTTCAGATATGGCTTGCTTCTGGGTTGTGAAAATCATGCTGGGGTTCATCTTCTGTGGGAAGATTCTGTAAGCAGTCACAGAATCATTGGAATGTAGATTTAGAAAGACCAGAACTATACATACAGAGAGAAAAACCAAAATTTCAGTGTAAGCTATGTATTGGTAAATCCAACACCTTCCGGGAAATTTTAGACCTGCAGCAGAATGTGTGAATGGAGAGCAGCAAAAAATCTTCAGAAGATCTTGGTGTCTTGGAGATGACAATTGTACAGGAGCCTTACACTACAACTAATGCACAAAAAATGTATTTTATTTAATCTTTCACTTAATTTAGAAGTTTTATTTACACTTATTAGCATTTCAACTGTCCTTATCCTGTAAAGCAGGGCTACTTCCTCTAGTTTATCTTCAAACTCATTCAGTAGTTGGACCTTAGCACTGTGTGACAAAACCACAGGGTAGAACTGTGGTGGCACTGAGGCTGGATGGCAGCTCTGGAGCCCAGTGCCACTCCTGCCCACAGCAGATTGCTCAGGGCTACGATCATATTGGATTAAAGATACCTTTAAGGATAGAGACTCCACAGCCTCCCTAGGCTGCATGTTCCAGTGTTTGAGCACCTGCACAGGGAAGAAGATTTTTTTTTTGTTTGGGTGGAATTTCCTGTATTCCAGTGTGTGCCTGTTGTCTTTATTCCTGTCCAGGACACCATTATAAGATCTGTCTTCTTTTCTCCCACTAGATATACATATAGTGATAAGGTTCCCTGAGTCTTCTGTTCTCCAGGTAAGAAAGGCCCAGTTTTCTTATCCTTTCCTGATATCAGAGATGCCCCAGCGCCTTAACAATCTTCAAGGCACCTTTGCTGAGCTCACTCTGGTGTGTTCTTTTGTACTGATAAATCCAGCACTGGACACAGTAATCCAGATGTGTCTCACAGGGCTGAGTAGAGAGAAGGGATCAATTCCTTCCATGAGCTGGCAACGCTGCCAAATATAGGCTACAATGCGCTTGTATGTGCTTGCCAAAGAGCACACTGCTGCCTTCTGGTCAACTCAGTGTCCACCAGGCCACCCTGACTCAGGACATGTCATGAAGAACTTGCATTTCCCAATACTTCAATCATTTTCACCAGAGTTAAATAATTTTTTCTTAAGTCACTGCATACTATACTATATTCATGATGAGCACTGATTCTTGCAAGAGCAAGAAAAAAATGACTTCCTGTGACTTTAATACTTCAAGGTCTGAAAAGAAAGTGAGAAAAGTATTCACTGTGAAATTCTGAGAGCGGATCATCAACCATACTGCACACCTAAGCAAACCTGAGTGGTTTAAAGGCATGTTAAAACTTCATCTTGAGCTCAAGATGACGTAGTTGTGTTAGAGCACAACTAAAAAGCTTTATACTAGGGAGATCCCTCAGCTTCAAACACAGTGTCCACCTCATCTCTCACTGTGCCTTTCCATATTACTCTTTTATAAATGGACAAAGAAATCAGGAAACATGTTTTAAAATTATTTCCATTCTCACTCTGGCACACTGGCCTAGGATTTGAATTTGGGGAGGCAGGGCTTCATACTGAAATTGCTTAGCCTTCAGTCTACCTCTAGGATGTTCACAGGGAGATATGATGGCTTGGTCTCTTTGGAAACTGTCTCTATGTGGTACAAAGGTACAGGAGAAAACAAAATCAAGACTGACAAGAGGGACTGGTGGGTGAGCCCTGCCTGACTTCCACCTTCTTCCAGGTCTTTGAGAAAGTGGGGAATGGCAACAGGGTCCTTCTTGTGGTCCAGCACCCACACACTTCCCGTAGTGCCTGCCCCTGCTGGGCGAGGGAAAGCACAGTCACAACCTGAGTGCCAGCCTGACCGCAGGGGGACAGCCAGCTGCTGCCACAGCCACTGGGTGGGTGGCAACCAGTTTTGGAGCCTGCTGATGGAGATTTTTCCATCAAGAAGCTTTAGTTTTTTCAGACACTGGATTGTCCCCTCCATGCAAAACCACTTGCTTACAAAGCTGCTGTGCCCTGTGTGAGCAGCAAAACTGGACTAACAACTTGCAGATGTAACAGTGAGGGAGCATGTTCTGCTGGGTATGAAGGCTTTAGTCAGAGGCTCTGTAATGCAGAGAAGTGAGACAAAAAAGGTTTTTAGGATCAAACTCTTCTTCAATCCATTAAATTATCTGCTCAGAATTAGGGGAGAGCAGCTCAGAGATTTTGAACTAATAACAATAGAGAGTAAAGCCATGGGGCAGTGAGCAATATTTGTAATGATTTAACCTCAAAGCCGTGATGGTGTAGCTAACCATAAACGGGTTTGTGTCTAACAGAGGATAAGAACCAGAGGTTATGCTGAGTGCATGATCTTCTGTAATTTATAGCAACTGGTAACACGTCCAGACTTACAGAAAGGAAAGCATACATATGTTAACAACAAGGTCCTTGTAGCAGTGTCTTAATTCAGTTTCTGGTGTTTCTCCCAAGTAGTAGGACAGAGCAACTCAGAGTTGTCTTATTTGTGGGAGCAAGATGGGAAGGGGAAGGGGGTACCTCTGCAGTGCAGTAATAACAGACAGCTAAACTTTGCACTCCATCATTTCTTACTGCTCACTGCACAACAGCTCACACTTCAGCACTAAAACACATGATTGGCTGATATGGCTTAATACCATTTCAGCAGATACAAAAGAAGTGGAGCATTGGCATGTGTTTTTTAAGCTGGTTTTCCTTCAGTTTTTGCTTGGCCCTCGCTTTGACATCTGCAAATTGAAATCAAGCCATTCTGCAAGACAGACCCAACAGAAGGTTAGGACCTGGATTCTCCTTTCTTTGAGCTGCATTCTCCGTAACACCACTAATAAAAGTAGGACTTCCTCCCACCAGTTTTTTTTCCTGGCATGGAGACATCTGACAGTCTTTAGCCAACATACTACATCTGTGAAACTTGTTGTATTTGCTGTCCTTGAGAATGCTGCTGTCTGTAAATGAACTGAAACAGTTTTCCAAAACAAAGTAAAGTAGATGTGAAATGTTTTGCGAAAACTGTGTTAAAATTACATTTGTTCTCGTGTGCTTTCCTGTCATCCTCTCCCATGCAGTTAATCTTATGTTCTTTCCTAAACCCCTTCCCTTCCTGTCACACATGGTATTTCCTTCTGTCTAGGACATATGAGTGACTCCTCCAACATAAATGCTTGGTTCCTTGTTTCCCTTTACAAGTGACAGCAGTTGAGTATCAGCACTACTTGTTCTTAGGACTGGGCTCTTGTTCTGTAAAACAGCTTGACTTGTAAAGGCTTTCTACCAAGCAACCAGATCAGCATGCTTGTGTGGAAGCTGCAAAACAAACAAGGAATAATAACATATCTCCTATAGCTGCAAAATACCACATGTGGTTGAGGATAATCCCTTCATTAGGTTCTGAACACAAACTTTCACCAGAGAGTATCATAAAAGCATGTGATGTACCTGAATGCTGGATTCTTCAGTTGGGTATATGAAGAAGCTGAAAAATGTATAAAATGAAAATCACATGTTGTGCAAAGTAGCCCCATAATGCTGGAAGTTGGTAACATCTGAAAGTGAGTAGCAAAACTGACACATAAAGATGTGCTCTGAGCCAATTTACAGCAAAGGGTAAAGATCATACTGCATCTGAGTCAAAACAGGGGAGGTACTACTCCCTAGTGACTGTACATCCAAAGAGTCTCTTGTGTGCTGGTTATACCAGAAAATGTATGGAATACATTACAACTGTAAAAGTTCCTCTGACATGTTATTTCAGAAAACACCATGAGAGTGGGATAAAATATAGGGCTCAGTCTTGAAACCTGCAGTCATAACCATCCCAATTTCCATTGCTCTCAGAGATGAAGCAGAGATGTTCATCTCCACACAGCCAGTTCTTAGAAGACATAAACATTCTGACAGAATGAAGGTTCTCAGCAGAAGCGTTTTCTTGCTTTTCTGAAACACTGTGCTCTCTGGTGCTTTTTTGGGCTTAACAGCTGAGTCCAGAAGGTGGGTCTCCAAAATGCTTGAGTCCTTGGGGCATTCTGCAGTTGCTTATCATGCTTGTTAAATTGAAGTGGTTATCTTGAAACTGTTGTGTCATTGGTTTGCTCAGGAGCTTCCAAATGTGATTTAACTCTTCAAAGCAAAAGAAAAATACCAAACCAATCAACCGACCAACCAAAAAATCCCCATACCCCTCAGTTCTGTATTTGAAGTTTTATTAAGAAACTGATCTGATTAATTCCTTCCTACAGTTATTCTGAACCATTCTCTCCTTGTTGTTGTTTTATATAGAGGAAATTTGTTCTTGTGTTAAGCAAATACAGCTACACTGTTTGGGAGATTAAAACTATGAGCAAAAATCTGAGGTACATAAAGAAGCTTGGATTTGAAGTTCAGAGAAAATGAAGGCCTTCTGCTGTGCCATCCAAAGTATCTTACTGCTAAAAATGTCTATGAAAAGAAGATAAAGTGAATAAGGAGACTGACATTTTGAGTGAAAGAAAGGTCGAAAATCCTGTGTTCAGCAAATCCAGGTGACAGTACCTGCAGGTGAAAAAAAGTCTTCTTGACTTCTGCCATGTCACCATTAGAGAATGTTGATATTGGAAATATCCACTAGTTAAATTCTTCTAGATTTTAAATTGCTGAACAAGATGTATAATAGATGTGGAAACTATCGTAATTTCCAGCCCTGTTTGGCAACTCCTTGCTTTGACAGGGAGACCTGTGACTAGTTAGACTTACTGAGAAGTAAATACAGGCCATCTGCTCCTAAGAAAACATTACAGCAATTTTGAAGGAGCTGGCAATGTCTTTCTTTGGTCTCTGCCAGCTGAAGAGTTCAAAATCGTGGACCTGGAAGTCAAAGAGGATGTAATATGATAATGCATGAGAGCATCAAGATGTGTTACATTTTCTTAAGCAAAGAGAAGGGTTGCATCTTAGAGAGCCATCCAGGGTCAACATCTGGTGATCTATTGCTAGTAATTCCAGATCTGGGTAGATTGTGCAAAACTCGGCTTAGACAACAAAGAGATGGCTTCCGTATTTCAGACTGCAGGACAACATCCCATACAAGCAGGATTCCTATCTCTGCTTCAGACAACTCCATGGTGAGTTTGTGGGCTGGTCCTTTGGCTTTTCGCTATGGGGAGTTTAGGAAAAAAGGCAAGAGCTTACAGAGATCTGGATCAATGCATAGGGGTCTGAAGTGACCTGAGTGTTCAGTTCAGTTCCCACTAAAGCTGCTGGTGAAACTTTTCTCTCCAACCTTCACCTGAAAGGTGGGAGAAGAGTGTTCCACAGACAAGGACAACTTGGTGGGGTAATGCTCCAGTGTCAGGAGCCTTAGTTGAGCCATGAAACATTTATCCAAGGCCTAGTAAATGCACTGACTTCTGTGTGTGGAGAGGAAAGGGTGAATCAGCAGCTGCTCTATCAGAGTTTCTGCTTGCCAGACAACAGCCTGATAGCTTATTCTTCCTGCTGGGAAGAAGCACATGCAGACTAATATATTCTTTAAAATGGGCATCCTCAGCTCTATCTACAGATCACTGTATTGACAAAGTGATGCAAGACCCCCACAGTTCACCTAGCACATATACTAATTTCCAGAGCACAGATACTTGCTCTAGGGAGAGGCGTGTGCTGCGTCCTGCCTAAAAGGAGACACATTTCTGTGGGATGTGCTTTGAAAACGCTTGTTCACCTCTTTGGTCCCTCTTCTACAGCCTCCTGCTGAGGATAGAGACATGTTGTTAAGATTGATGGACTTCACTGGTAAACAGTGTATATCCTTTTTTGCTCTGATAACTCAAAGAACTTCACAAGGACAGTAGGAACTTCCATCCTATGAGGAGATTCTTCAGCAGTTTGCGGGGAGATCAGGGACTTTTGAGTGGCTTGCTGGCACAACAGGGTGAAGCAGCTGTAACAGGGTCTAAAACAGATCCCTTACCCTAAGTTATTCTCAACTGGCATCAGGAATGCCTCACCAGAAGCTTCAGTGAGGTGTAGAGGTTGGTCTCACAGTCTGCATAGCACCACACCTGGGGCAGAGCCACATCCAGACACCCAGCATTTCAACTCTCTCATTTCTCATGTGTGCTAATCCACGCCCTTTGCGGCAAAGTAATCTTAACCAAATGTAATAAAAACAAGCTTCCACAGGCTGTAATCAGTAGAAATGTTCCCTCTCAGAAAGGACATGTAAATGAAAAAAATGAAGGACAAGCTGGGATAAGAAAAGAGCCATGTAAAATCACTTTAACATGTGGCTGCTAACATCAAAACTCTCAACATTTATTGTATGATGCTTCATGCCTTCAAATGCTTTGCAGAATTAGCAGAGTCCAGCCAGGCCCCTGATAAGAAGCATGGCTTGGAGCTGACTGGAGCATGTACAGTGCTCAGTGAAATTTCTTCAGGACTCACCTTAAAAGCAATACGCTGAGTAGTGAACCCTGAGTGAACTTTGATTGAAGTGTTTACTTCAGTGCAATCAAGTGACTGGAATAACAACAACAACAACAACAACAACAATAATAATATTTACTGTTGCAATATAATTGCAATGAAAGCTAGGTAGAAACTCTCAAAGCTTCTTGGAAGGACTTCCTTATAATTTACACCCCATAGCTGAAATACAGATCCTGATACACTCGTACCATACATCTGTTCTCCTGACTTTTTAACCATAGAGTGCTAGTTTATTACTGAGCTTAAGGATAAAAGAAGCAAGAAATGAAAGTAAAAAAAAGTTTCCTCTCCGTTAAGTACATTCAGATGTCAACTTCCAAGAGCCCTATACAATGTTTCATTCCCAGATTGTTTTACCTTCCCACTTATAGTAGTGTTGTTATCAAATAGGTTTAATCACAAAAGGCTTGTGTTTTAAAATGGAGAAATATTATTTGAAGATATTATCAATAAAGTCAATTAAAATTAGCTGCAATATACCAGCATGTCAAAACTTCCAAAAGGACAGATTTGTGAAATAACTGTTATGAGTTTACCATCAGTCCTTGCTTTGATGAAGATTTTCAAGAATGTCCAGGCTGGAGCTGGGAAGTCCAGCATTGTTTCATGCTACAACTGAACATATATCTACTCCAAAAAATACTGCAACTGGTTGTTGTCTAGAGGGAAATGCAGCTGACCACTGGACACCATTTAGTGTTTGTGCCATCCCACAGAGTGAAAGACAATAAAGCTTTCAAGAGATCCCGAGAAAAGAATTTACATTTCCATATCTAGCTTTGGCAAGGATCCTTGCTAGCCACGTGCAGGGGCTTCCGACTGTTTACATTCCTACTCCAGAAGGTGTTCAAATATGGCATTTGCCTGTACCCACAATAGATACCCACTACACAAGAGCAGACAAGTATTTATGCCTTGTGGGGCTGCCCTTCATTGGAAGTGATGATGTTAACTTTCCTCTGATGGCTTCGTTCAGCCAAAACAGCATTTCAGCTAAATCCAACCTCCTTCTTCCAGTTCCAGAGACAGGCAGGATTTTAATGACTTTTGCATTTTTACAACACCTTGCAACCTCTTCTGATTCTGTGGGCTGTATGGAAGCACAGCATTTGACTTCTTCTGTGGAGAACTTGAACATCTTAGGAGAAGTCTTATGGTCTCATGGAAGACTTAGTGTGATAAAAGGAAGGGTGTATAGATGCTTAAGTTTAAAACAAAATTTGAAAAGCCTAGATAATGATTTGTGGACTCCTTTTTAATACACAGAGCATTCTCTTTATCCTCTCAATGCCCTACTCACTTTCCTGAATGTCTTTTCTTGTAGGACACAGGAATTGTTGAAGCCACTTTCTTTTCTACAGCCTCCTACAGTTCTTGGAAGAGTCTGACAAGACAAATCCCTCTTCTGTGCTCCACTTTGTGCAGCTGGAGTAGCCTTAACAGAAAAGGATAAATGCTGGAGGCTCTTTATTACAGAGGTACATTCAGAAATAGGCTGGTTGCTCAAAACATAACCAAAGTACAGAGATGGGGCTAGAGACTGCTAAACTGTCTTGTGCCCAAAAATAACTCTGAGAGGACTCTTGTGGGAGGTGGTGCAACAGGTCACCTTCTGGGTGGAAGACTGGGAGGTGTTTAAAAGCACTTCTAGGAAAGCTGTACGCACACATACTCTATCAAGGCATGAAGGGTACCCTCATGCTTCCCTGTGTGAGCTGGCCAGCAGTAAAAGAGTAGCAAATAATCTGTCTAAAAAGATTAGAGGGTCACAAATGAAGTGTCTGTGCTAGGAATTTAACTTTTTGATACCTGTTTGCACAAGTGTCAGGCTCTGGGCTATGATTACTTGCTTCATTTCTCCCATGGTACATAAAAACTGTCCTTTAAGGGTGCCACAGCGTGTGACTGGATAGCTACAGGGAGAGAAAGTTAAATAGGTCTGAAGTACAGCAAAACTTTAAGGTAAGCTGAAGTGAAAATATAGCTAGGGGAGCATCCCTGCTGTTTGTACC
Organism: Polioptila caerulea; assembly: GCA_013397295.1. Taxonomy (NCBI): domain Eukaryota; kingdom Metazoa; phylum Chordata; class Aves; order Passeriformes; family Certhiidae; genus Polioptila; species Polioptila caerulea. Next base: position 159,107 of record VYXF01009874.1, on the reverse strand, counting down.
CTATTACTGCTTAGATAAGGAGTTAAATGTAAACTCCTCATGGCCTCTCCTTTGACATATTCCTGGTCCTCAAAGTCTCTGCTGCATGTTGTCAAGAGACTATCTAAGCCTGCTGCTTTCCTCTCCAACCTGAAATATTCACAGGTTCCTTGCTAGGGGCCCACACCTTTGCAGGTTCCTCTGCTTGAAGCAAAAAAACTAGTGGCTCTCTTTAGAGTGATCACCAGCAAACTAGGCAAAGGAACATACAAATTGTAGTAATTTGGGATTGTAGTTGGCACCTGTGGATATGGCCCTGGCAGATAATAAATCCCAGCCAGGCTGATGAGCCTCTGACTCTTCCATGTTCTGCAGGCAGTCAGCACCAGAGCAGGATCTGCTCACAGTGCTCACACCACAGCAGGGAAATGCCAAGCTTCCAGAGATAGGATGTGTAATTCTGACCTGTTAGGCAAACTTGAAACTGTGTGTTCTGTACAGCACAAGTGTAATGCTACTGGTCAATGAGAGAGAGGAAGGAGCACAACCACCTTCCCAAGAGCTGTCTTTCCTGACAGCTTAGATGTACTTGAGGAATTGCTATGACAGTGGTTGACGAGAAGGTTGATGATGCTCACCTTGCTGTTGAGCACTTTCTTTGCTGGTACATGGTGGAGGCACCATGTATTCCCTTCATTGCTACTACCCTAAAATTGCTATCCCCTTTCTAGTCCCACAGCTACCCATTCCTCAGATGTGCCCACCCTCCAACACTGCCTTCTAATTCTCCTCCAGTGTGTTTTTTTATATACATATATTTCATGCATCAAACATCTTCATCACAGGCAACTTAAAACATCTTTTATGGGGGTGATGCCTTTTCCTGACCTTAAAAAATTGAGAGCCAGACACAGCTGAGGGATAAAGGGTTATACCTCAGTATTTTGATAAGGTGCACAATGCACCCCCACGATAGATCATGTGTGCAATGTATAGACTTTACAAATTAGCATATTTAACTGGGCTGCCCCAATGGGAGGCCTGGATGAATGGCATGATATTCTCCCACCCTTGGAATTCCCCTCTGGATGGGCCAAATCTCTGGTTTGTTCTAGAGAGGACCTTCCCAAGACAGTGTAGGGTTTTCTGGCCTCCTACTATGAGGCCTTTAGGATGTTTGGTCTCCTGGCCTAACAGAATACTAGGACTGTGCTAAGTTTTCAGACTTAACGAATTACAAGTATGCTTGCTAGGAATGCTGAGGATACATAAAAGTTCTACAAAACGTATATTTAAAAAAGGCAAAAAATCATTTTGGCATCACTAGTGCAAGGGCTTCTGTGCTGGGCCAAAATGTGCTCCTCTCCATCCACCTGTATGCTGTCCATAGGCTGCTTGGCTAATACCCTCCCTAGCAAGTAGTTTTATTTCCCACTGTGATGTATGCACTTGGCATCCTTTAGACCCAAACCATTGTTGAAGTCTGAGACTAAGACCGGACCTGGCAATACTTGCGTTCCATCAGCAGTTTAGAATTTAAGGGGTCAGCTTTGAATTTCATGACTTACTGCAAGAGTTTCCACAACCCTTTCATGTCTCTGGTGTAAATAATTCCAAATTTATTCTAATTCAATATGCCTTTCTGTGTTTCCTCCATGTAGTAATTAATAGAATAGATCTTGACATCAAACTTTGTGAAGCTGCATTTTAAAAAAATTTATGAAAACCATTTTGGCTAGTACCTCTGACAGTGATTCTCTGAGTGACTTAACCTACTCTTTTGCAACATTCTGGGTAAGGTATTTGCTCACTCAAAGGCTGCTTCTACCTCTTCTCAACTCTGCAAGTTGTGCTCAGCTGAGCTGCAACTGAACCTTAAGCCTTCTTAAAGGCCTGTCTTATTCCCTGATATACACTTTCTTCTATTTGGTAGTACTACTCTGGTTCAAGTTTGATAATGCATGTCTTTTTTCTATTATTCTATTATTCTATTATCATCCTACTGTGAGCTTTTCATGCTAGGTGTGAGTGAGCCTCCTATATACCACAAGTCATCAGACTTTAGCAAATAGAGTGCTTCCATGCGAATGGGCATGGGTCATGAGAATACACGAAGGCACGATTTGCAGGCTGGCACTGCTAACTCTGCATCTGTTTGTGTCCTTACCCAATGAGTTCACCCTTACCCTTTACAGCTGCTTTTGTGAACCAGATCACACTCTGAATGGACAGGCCTGTGTGAGCGCTGCAGACACATTCCCAGCCTGATGGCATCCACCCGGCTGCTTAAAACTCATGTTTTATGCAGGGGCACAGTAATTACATGCAAAACCAGCTTACAGCCCACATCCCCTTCTCTACAGAGGCATTTTCTCATGGTGATTAATACCACAATCAGCTTTGCTTGCTGCTGTAATAAAGCTCAAATTTGGGAACAGACAGGATGCTTCCCTCTGCTGATAACTGAGAGCTGAAAGCACAGCTGTCTGAATCCTGTGATGGGCTTTGGTCAGTTCTTAAAATATCTTCTGCTATTGCCAGCCAATATAACTGTGTTATGAATAATGATGCCATGATGCTTGAGGGGACACAGATTGGAAAGACAACTGCAAATGAAGTCACCGTTTACTGTGCACAAACACTGAAAAAAATGATGACTTTTCTTTCAAACTTAAGTAATGTTTAGATGGTGATCCACCCTAAGAAGCACTGCTTTCTCTGTATCCACTCACCATTTCTGCACTCACAGAACAACAAACCACTAATTCTCAGCAACCGTGGAGAGGCAGAATAGTGGTTTACCCTCTCTCATTCTTTTTGAAGACACTATCCAAATCTGATGTTTCTTTTTCCCAAGCTCGTGTGTTCTCAGTCTCACACCAGTTGTGAAGCAGGGCTGACTCCTTACCACCCGCGCAGTTCAAATCAGAGAATCGGGTCCGCTTTGCGGCAGCTCCCAGCTGTTTGGGATGGATGTGACCAGGCTGCAGCTCCCGGACGCTCTGTCCTCGCTGCTCTCCTCCGCTGGCCGCAGAGCGGTACTGCGCGCATCCCTGCTCCGACCCCCTGCTCACGCCTTCCCCCAGCAACCGCAGGCCTGCCGCATCCCTGTTTCTCCCAATGCCCACTAGATGACGCCTCTGATTTTAACAGGAGCTCGTTAACCGTAGGAGGGGAGGATTTACAGCTTCACTTTTTAATTCCACATTCTACGCCTGTGCGTCTGTGTGCCTCTGTGTCTGTGTCTATGTGTGTCTGTGTGATGCAAAGGAGACTCAAGGTCAAGTAAGACAGGAAAACATCTTCACTGGTGTGTGTTTTTGGGACTCTGAGGGTACAGAGATGTATTTTGTGCTTTCACACCCTGTCGCTTCCTGGCTTGTGGAATACCAGTGGTAAAGAGACACTGTTAAATAACCTGCTGCAAATATGATACTCTTGATATGTGCAACCTGAGACCAAGCTCTAAAAGAACATTTAAAACCATCAACAACATCAGCAAATGGTACCTTACAGGCACTCTGACTTGTAGTGCATACCTTGTGTATGTATGCAGGAATAAAGGAAATGGACAACGGAGGTCCCAGTCACCAAAGTCCTTTAGGTGCTGATATGCCTCAGAAATGCCTGCAGCAGAGCTAAGCCAGTGCCCTAGTTAAAGAATAACAAGGGACACTCTTTTTCACCTACCTGCCTTTTAGCATAAATATAGTTGAGTTTATAAAATCAAGACAGGATTTTATTTTAAAGTTACACAGTGCAGTTAAGACTAATGTTAAATACAGACCATAAAAATAGATTGACTAGTCATTGTTACTAGTTACAACAAGTTCATTTATTTAAATTATCTTGATTGGTTTATAACAGGCAATTACAACTTCTTCCTCAAGGAGCAGGTGCTCCTGCTTCATTTTGTTATTTCTTTTCTGCAAGTGACATTGTAAATGTGGGTGGGGATAATTAAAAGTTTTATACAGCAACATATTCCTATACTTGGACAATACAGCCTTCAGTTTGCCAAAGGCTGAGGATGAAATCCTGTCACTTGAAACTTGAAGAGTCTGCTGGCTATGGGAGGACTCTGCAGTGAGAAACACAGCACAAATGGAGTGTGGCTGTTTTCTCTGGCAGACCTGGGCCAGTCCCTGCAGTGCTTCAAAAAGAGCAGAGAGGAAAGGCAGGTTCTAGTCAGGCTGAAGTTAGTGATTATGATGCTAGATGTAACAAGCAGTCACATGTAACATCATGTCAAAGACATTTTCTGAAAGCTATTTCTTTCCAGTATATTAGCAGAAACTGAAAAAGTTTACACGTTGACCTTTCATGGCTTTTCTTTTTTAACCCTGGGACTCTTGAGACTGCCAAGTGGTTCCTGCCCTGATTTTATTGTCAATCCTCCTGAGAACTTCAGAAATGTCAGTTAGCACAACTGCTGGCCAGTAGTTGAAGGAGCAACTGTGCTGTTTCATTACCTAGACATCTTTTCTTTTTCATATGTGTGCCTCACACTAAAAATGCCTAAAGAGTTTTAGATTAACCCAGTTTCACCCTCTGTGCTGCCAATTATTGCTACTAATCAGCACTTCTGTTGCTGTTTACAGCCTCTTCTGTAATGCACAAAACTGTTTCTTAGTGTGAAAACAACAACAAGCAGGCAAATTGCCCTGTATCTCTCCAAATGGCAACAGTGTTCAGGACTTCCTTATGCATTAGGAAGAAGTAAGAATGGGCATATGTCCAGCATTTTTTCCCATCCACAAACGCATCCAAGCAGCTCAGGTCACTGCATCACTTCATACCTTCTGAGTACTGTAACACATCACAATACCCTTACATTCACATTGTAGGCAGGCTCTGACTTGTGACTCTTCAGATCTGTCTGAAACATTTCACTTCTAAACAGTGCTATGTAACTTTGTCTGCAAAAAGACTTCGGTGATTCCAGGGATTCATAAAGGGGAGGAGATGTCTAGACTACGGCCCAAATTGCTTTTCTTCCCCCTTAGCTGGGTAGAAAATGGATAGTAATGAATGTGATACATTAACATCTACTCCTTTTGCTCACTGTCCTGGAACATGACATAGGCAAAGTAACATTCCAGTCTGCAGTTGTTAAGACATGCTACTAGTACATTGCTTGACACGGCTTGCTTTCTTTGGTTAAACAAGACCTACAAGCTAGCCTGCTAGACATGATTTCCCCCATAATTATTATTATTTTTTTTTTTACATTCTTCTGCAGTAGCATTTGAAGTATTTTTGTCAGTGGCTAGAGAGAAAAGTTGAATTTCTTGGCCTCAAGGTGGAGTCTAAAATACAGCTGTATAGTAATAAACATGTTTTAAAAGTTTGAGTGCAGTCATACAACACAGGAAGCAAGTTGCATAGGCTTTCTTTAGCTTCCAGTTCACGGCCCGAGCACACTATGGCCATGTGCAGCCCATAGGTGATGCGGAGAAGCACTCCTGTTGTTTGCCAGGCATGACAGGTTTGGGTGCTGAGTTGTGTTTGAGGTGGAACAGGAGCTGAATAGCAGCTCTGCTTTGGGCCAGTTATTTGTCTTCTTGTTACCAAGCATGAACAAGCCCGAGTACAAAAATCCTGGTGAGGTTGCTGCACATAAGCCAAAGACAGTGCATAAACTCTCTACCATAGAGCTCTTCATGGGGCTGCGGTGGGATTCCAGAGTTGCTTTGCTGCAAAGAATGATGTTTTGTTGGACTAGACTTCTCTGAAAAGAGAATCAGGTCCAAGATGAAAGGACAGTGAGTTCTCATCATCATTCTTGTGGCAAGTTGTTATGGAAAGGATTTTTGCTGTGAAGTGGCATGAAAGTGACTTATTATTTGTCTTCCTCCTTTCAGGGGCACTCACACTTTTACTGACATGCTTCATAGTTTAAATTTCCACAAATAACATGCTTGTTCCGCTTCAGCAGGCCTGTTCACAGCACATAAGGCTGGTAGACCCTAGATGTGTAACACAAATCAGTAAATTTGAGAGCCCATCCTAGAAGCACTGATTTGGAGACCTTGTACTTACTTGGATGTTCCTCAGACCATCTTCCAGATCATACCCACAAAACCTTTCCCAGAAGCCTGATGGTCTTTTTCCAATTTCACTGCATTCATGTCCATTCTCTCATTGAACCTAGAAAGAAAATAAGGAGGAATACTCCTGATTCATGTGAAATATGTTCTTATATGCTTAAGCTCTTTGAAATCAACAGGAACATTTGTATGCAAAGGAGTTGCTCAGCCCAGGTAAAGAACACAGAATAAGGGAAATGAGTTGTGTATCTGTTGCCTTCTGCAATGCCATTCAATCAGAAAGCATTTAAAGAGGCTCTAAAAACATTATGTTGGTCAAAAATGTCAAACACGTCCCCTATAATACTTTTAATGTTATTTGTAAGAGAAGGGTAAAAGCTCCGCCCTAATACATAGCAACTTGGATGGGGCAGAACCCTCTCACATCTGTTGCAAAGAACTTCTCTGTCCCTTTTTGTGCTCATTATCAAGCTGCAAGACTCTACCTGTGCTTCACAAAGAACAACTTTTGTAGTGTTTACACAGGTGGGCTAGGTAAGGGAGTGTGAAGGCTTTTGGCAGCTGTGCAAAAAGCTGGTGTGAAACTACGGGAACATGTGCATTTCTAGGGTTGAGCTAGTTAAAACACTGATTTTTAGAAGTGCAGAGAATTGAATTCCATGCTTGCAAAAGATAAATAGAATGCAAACCCAACAGATTAGAGACTGAAGTCTGGTATTCACTGCCTGAACACAACTCAGAGTAGCTCTTTAAACCTTCCCACAGCATCTGAAGCCACCAAACCTCCACCATGGTCTGGAAGGATTACTTGTGGAGGTTGAGAGCTTAGCTCATTTCCTCTGTCCTTTCAGGCCTTGGTCTTTCTGTTGAGGCTGCTGCTTATGTGATAGCCTGAACAGCTGGTGTGTAATGGGAATATTCTTGAGGAATTCAAATTGTGGACTTAGATATGGAGGGGCTTCCACCCCTCCATGAATTAGAGTTGCTGTGGTAAGATCTGAATTTTGGGGGTTCTCTCTGAAAAGGGAAAGGAGAACTGCAACATGAAGGCAGGGAGGGAAGTATGGCACCTTATGGCCACCTTGAATCTCCTGGGCGGTGCTGGTAGGTCAAGGTGAGCAGCAGCAGAGAGGCCCTGTTATGGTGACCCAGTGGAGTAGGAGTGGAGGCAAGCCGCATGCAAAGCTGGGCAAAAGGCTGTGCTTAGTGAGCTTTCCTATCCTCCAGGATCAGGAGTGGGCAAGGAGAGAGTTAATAATCACTGTCACTCCCACTCAGGGCATTTTTGAATTTATTGTGTATTCCCCCATTCATGTATAAAACAAAAACATAGGGAAGGAGGAAGACAGAGAAAAAACCGACCAGGGAGAAGGTGGCTGAAATGGAGATTTGTTTCTCAGAATGCAGAGTTGAATTCATGGGCCTATTCATATTCCTAAAGCTGCAGGTCCAGGGTGGCATTTCATGGTACTTATATCCTTCTTTGGCACAGATGGACACACAGTGAGCAGCAACTATCCTGGTGAGATGCTCTCTGTGCAGTAAGAGTTTCTCTGAGCTAACTCAGGCTGTTTTTAATGAATTTGGCATAGAATGGAACACAGATTATTGTAATGTGTGAACTACACACAGACTGGACGCAGCTCTATCAAAGCTTACAAGGGCTCTGGAGAGAGGTGCTTTTCCTGTCTGCCCTAGTTTTGGGTCTCTGTAGAGTTCAGTGCCTCAGGATGAGTCCCAGGGATTGAGGGGAGGGCATCCCTGCTCCTTGGTCAGTGGTGAGTTACCATGCCATTTGTCACCCTCAGCCGCCCTGCCGTTGGTTGGATGCGTTCTTTCTTTCTCCACAAGATGTGATCATCACTGAGATCCCTGGCTGAAGAAAATGTGCTGAGAAAGGAGGTCTAATTGAGCCAGCCAAAGCCACAAGATTGATCCATCTCAGGGTCCTGGTGTAGGAAAGAGGATCTCTGGGCCCTCAGTTCTCTGCTCCATCTACAAAGATACATTTCTCACATGGTTAGTAATTGAATATCATTAACATCACTTCAAGATGAAAGTGTGGAATGGCAGCAGCCATAGTTCATCACACCTTCCCCGGCATCCCTTACCTTTGTTTCTTGTTTTCTGTATGTGTTTATGCTCAGATTTACAAAAACTTCCAAGTTTCCTCTTCCTGCATTTCCCCAAGCAGTTGTAGTGCAGCACATACTATCTGGGGAAGGATGCTGAAATGTTTTAGCTCATGACTAGCATGAAAAAATTTACTTTCCATGTAGAGCTTCCTGAGACAATAACTCAGTTTTTGGCCAGTCCCTCCCAGCATTGTTCAGCCTCTGAGATGGGTGGGCAGGGGAGTGGGAATCTCCTGTGGTATCCTGGTGCCTGCACACCTGCCAGCAGGGAAGCTCGCAGCTGGGTTCCAGAGCTGGGGTTGCCTCGGGTGTCCCCTCTGCGGTGTTTGCAACAGGCACTCATTAACCAGGTTTGGGCTGCTTAGTGTCAGGGCCTTTATTGTGCCAGTTCTGCTACCTTTACAGGCTGTGCTACTTAAGCTAACAAAAAGTTTGTAAGGAAATAGGATATGAAACACATAAATAAAAGTATCAGGTATCCCTAAAACATGTGTGGATTAAGCTGGTGAAAAGGTCAAATTTCTCTTCCCCGTGAGTTAATGTCTGTTTTTCTTGGAAACTGTACTTTGAGGCCTGCCCCCCTTTTTGCTAAAGTGATAAAAGATACGTTTTCTTATCTGAATGCAATGACATTTTAAAAGGCTCCCTTTGTTGTTTCTAAACCTCCATGTCAACAGTTATACCTCTTATACAATTTTCTTCATATTTACTTAATATAACTCTACATTGTGTTGATATGAAACCAGACAGCATACTTTTAACTTCTCAGTACTTTTGTTGAATGAAAGTCTTTACAATGCCAGACTAATCTTTCAGGACTGACAGCGTATTGGCATGGCATGACAATTTAAATCCAGGTTGGAATATGTTTATCCATCACCTGGCATTATGATACATTTTTTTTTTTTTTAGTTCTGGCTTCTAGACGCTGTAACTTTTGTTTCAAGCTGAGTGTTTTTAAAGGTCAGGTGTCTAACTTCTAACTCTTCTTTACAAAAGAGTTTTGAAACTGTTTATTCATAGATATCAGGAAGGCATTTCTCAAATGGAATAAGAAAAAACCCTTTGGACATAGCTTTTATTTTTCTAGCCTTTGTTATGTATTTTCTCTGTTAATAATATACTTGTGAATTTGAATAGAAAAAGTTTATTCTGACCATAAGAATGAAAAATTCATTTGTTACTTTCTAGTAAATACAAAAGGAGCTACTTTTTTCAGGAAAATTAAGTGTTTTTTGGGTGAAAGGGAGGGAAACATCCTGATGTGGGAAGAGAAACTAAATTAAAATTAAAATTCCTCCAAACCTATTTCTTTCCCCACCAGTAACAATTAGCAGAAATAGTCTTCAATTCTGCAAATTATACCTGAGAATCTCCACCCTGATAGCGAGACACTTCCTGCATTTATTGGAAGACAACAAACACAAGACCTGCTTTGTTTCTTTTAAAACTTGTTTGGAAAATACCACACTTCCTGCTCTTCTGAGGCCATTTGAATACATGGTTTGCTACTTGGATCTACCCATCAGTTTGAAACTCTTTCTTAGAATGGATATAATGACCCACTGCCTGGCACCCCTTGTCATGAGCAGCAGACTGAATAAGCTGTGGTCAGAAAAGGACAATAGGTTTAGCCTGTGACTAAATGGATCAGAGAGAGCAACCATGATTGATAATGAATGTTATACAGAAGATGCAGAAGGAAAAATCTGTGGATGCCAGACGTCATTGAAGAGTTCAACTCAATTTTGTTCTCTACTCTTCCTGAGTTCTCACTCAGCTCCTGGAAAAAGAGGAGTAGCTTGTGACAGAGCAAAGCCAGGAATTTGATTTTTCCTCTTCCTTCACTATGAAGACTCAAGGTGCTGGGAAATAACTTGGTTGCTAGTTTTGAAGAAGCAACCCAGCTAAAAATCATCACCAAGCAGAATTTTCCTCAGAAACAACAGATTCATGATCACACAGAGAAGAATATGGTCTGAAAATTCTTAAAATGAAAAATATTATGTAGGTATCAACAAGGGTGAATACTGAAAGAAAAATTAAAAGGAGAATACAATTCTTCATTTACAATAATATAAAGAAAGAAAGAAGGAAAACAGCTATTCAGGAAAAGTTTTTAGGTAAATTCTCATGCTATGAGCTGCCTAAAGATGAAGTCAGAATGTTATTAGGATTTGTTTTGACAATAGACTGTCTGAACTTTACTCACCAAAATAAAAATGGAAAACAATTTGTGTCACTTCTGCTCACACATTTTCAGGGATAAGTTCCTGCTGGATTAGTCTGCACTATGATTTTTGCTATCGCTATTGACTGAAAACAAACCAAAGCAAAGTTAAAATCTTGCTATTTACAACCAGCCTGGAAAAACACTATCAAAAGCAGCTAATCCTGGGTTTGAGTGTTCAGTTAAAGCCTACGTGTGAACAGAACCACAAATCGAAAAGCCCGTCTACATCTGTTATACTTCTGAGTGGTAGTCCTCGACCTTGAGCTTTTTAAAGTGAGAAATGGGCTTGATACAGTTCAATGTCTTTAATGCCTCAACAAGCGACATCCTTGCTTCTGGCTTAAGACATTCTAAGCACTAATGTTGGAAGTAGTCCAGGGAACTCAATTATACAAGTTTACATGAGCTGTGATTGTTTGATGTATGATATTTCAGAGGGGAATAAATTCTAGTCTCGTGAACAGAAAAAGGCAAATGTTGCTGTTGTCTCATTGTCAGTGCTCCTGGAAAAGAGCAGGAATGAGTGTGTATCGTCAGAGGAGGAAACACCCAGAGAGGAAGGGAAAAGAGAATAGAGATGACTTAATATGATTTCAGGTCTTATTAAAAAAGTCATCTGGAAATAAACTGTTCCAAAGCAGTGACGTGCAAGCATCACAGCTTGAGAAGGGAAGAACCTCTCAGGTCATAGAGCCCACCACCCTGAAAAGTCACAGCCGCGATTTAAGATGTGCAGCCAGAGTTAATTAGCAGTGAATAGCTCCCTGCAGCCATACTGAGAAACCACTGTAACCAATGTCTGTTGAACTTAACAGTGCTCACTGTTGCAAGAGCGACCTGAACAACCTCAGCCTTCCTGGCTTGTCAGCTTTGAAGGGTGTTTAACAGGCCATTCATTGCAGCAGTGGATTAGTGGAGGATGAAAAATGTATCATTTTAGTTCTTCTCTCCCAGCAGCAAGCAGCTGATGCCATGGCATGTTAAACATGTTTATTCAAGCAAACTCTGTTTCTTTTACTTTTGCTGAATAAGTGCAAGTTCACCTCCGTGACATATAAATGTTGCTGGCAGGCTGACTGCTGTGAAAGAAATGTGTATTGTTGTCTGGGATTGAATGGCTGTTTAACACAGTGGTGAAAACAGAGAGCTGTGGAAAAATTCTTAGAGGTAATGGATTTTCAGTAGCCATTCTTGCATTCTCCTTTCTAGCTGCTCATGTTACACAGGGAGTGACAAGTACATTAGTGATCAGCGAAGTGACCACCCATCTAAAACCTTATTCAGCTGGGATCATTTGAACGGCGCACCCAGGTATGCTGTGATTGTTCAGTGGGAACCTTGACTTGCTTAGAAGTTTTTAATCCCTCTTTAAAAAGGGGTTTTGAAGGTAGGAGGTTCTGTGACTTCTCCACATGCTGCACAAAGCAGGCTGTGGCTAAGTCAGTCTTCTGGGTATAAGGGAGAAACAAACTCATTCCACTACTTGGACTCAGCAAAGCACAGGCTATTCCAGATCTGGCAAAGACAGGTTTTTTTTGTTGTTCTCCTCTTACTTTTGCCTGGTTTGGGCAATGGTTGTGGTTTCAGAGTGATATAATGATGATTTTGATCCAAGGCCTTTGATTCATACCTTCCTCAAAATTTGCTCAAAAGTACATCTCAGAAAGAAAATGTGTTTTCTGCAAGCAGTTTTAATATGTTCCAGACTATTTAAAAACTGTTAATCTCAAAGTCTCAAGCAATTTGCACATGAATTTTTACAATAACCTTTATTTATTCACCCATTTCTAGGTCTGTCTGTAATTCTCTTTATCATCAGTGACTTTGCAAAAGATTGAAGTTAACTCCATCTGTGGTGTCCATCGTGTATGCCACTGGAAATACACAATTTACAGTTCCTTTCTGGTGCCTGTTGTCTGTGTCAAATCTGTGGGGATCTCCTTGAAATTATACCTCAGATACACTGCATATGTATAAAGTACTGAGATGACCAGTTGTTTGTGTATTGCTAATGGAAAATACAATAATTATTTTTGCAGTTTGGAAAATCTCCCTTGAGATATGTATTTTAACCATAGTTTTAATTGCATTTTGTAGAAAGGAACAACTATAGTGTCAGGAAATTTGGAGATAGCTCCTGTGATGACATTGACACTTTAATCTTTTCTGCCTTGATGGTATTGGATGAAATATTGAGATGGTAATGATGAGATGGAGAACTATAGCCTTTGAATTCTGGCTTCACTGGGATTGTATTGCTTGCCCTTTCATTTTAAAATAGGAAGAGAAATCCCCACCAATATAATGACTTTTTTCTGTCTATGCTTGCTAATAAGAAGAAAAACCCTTACTATTGAAGGAACTTTTTGTGCACGTGAAAATTTGTATTCTCATGTCCCCACAAAAATGAAAAACATCCAGCAACTGCAGACCTCAGTACTCAATATCAAATGAATTACAATTGAGGTAAAATCACAACCTTCAGTTGCATAATAGGGAAAACCTTAAAAACTGTGCACCAATACTTTCAGGAATCACTACACCAATGAGCTGCAATAATAGACACTTTGGAGCTTTTGCCAGGTATCTTGATTCCAGCCAGGAGAAGGCAAATTTTTGCAGCATTCAGGTTAGGACCCAGAGATTTTTCGATATCACATCACACAACTGCTAGGGACAGCAGGGAGTGTCTTCCAAGGAGAAGAGTTTCCTTCTGGTCAAGTAAACATGGTGGAAGGAGAGGTGGTGTAACACTGCTTCCAAGCTGGAAGGAGCAGTTGGATAATGCTGGTTCAGGTCCAGAGGGAGGGGTTGAATAATACCATTTCCAAGCTGTATGGAACAATCAAAGTGATGTGGCTGTGGTCAGGTGAAGCTCTGCAGTGAGCATTTTTGCAAGTGAATCAATCTCTCTTTTGTACACTTTTATTATTAATATTATTGCTGTCAGTGTTTTCTCATCTCAATGTTGTTTCCAGTAAATTGTTCTTATCTCAACCCATGGCCTTTACCTATTGTACCCCCAGTTCTCCTCTATCCCACTGCAGGAAGAGGGGGAGCGAGCGAGCAGCAGCTTGCTTTAGAGAGTCTCAGGTCGAGCACTAAACTCAGGAGTATCCTTTCTAAACCATGACACCAAGCTTTGCCTGAGCTGTGCTTATGGTGCTGAAAGCCTCCTGACAAAAGGCATGCAGGAAGATTGATGCCCTGGACTAACCTCAGGGCAAAGAAGAGGGAAAGGAAGGAAGAACAAGGAGCTGAGTGGCTCTGACAGCAGGAGCTGTGGCAACTCCAGATAGGTGATACTTTCACCTCCAAAACCTGGACAAAAATTGGACAGCATCCAATAGCAGCAGTGAAAAGCTCCACTTTTTGTCAACCAGTTTCCTGACCAGAAAGAAAAGCAAATGAAGTCCCAAGTCTTCAAATCCCTTGAAGAAAATTAATTTCTTTCCTAACTTGACATCCCTTTGGACTCCCAGACCTTCCATACAGAATCTCTGAAAGCAGACCAAGTGGCAACACAGACTATGCTAATGAAAGCCAAATTCCATCCCTAAGCAGAGATTTTGGTCCCTGAGGGCAGAAGTGCCAACATGGGCATGGAATCCATAGTGACAGCCTCACAGTGTGTACTGGCTCTGGTGACACACAGGTTTAATAATAAAGGGGATCAGCATTAACTTCTGAGGCAAAATTCCGTTTAAGTAAGTTGCCTCTTTAAAGAATTATTATCTTAATTTAGGTTGATTTCTAATTTCTCCNACTTCATTTTGCAAGGAAAAGACGGCCTGATCAAACTTGCCTCAGTAGATGTCTGACTCACTTCTGCTGGGCTCATTCCACTTTGGCAAAAGGCGCACTGTAGACATGAAAAGAGCTGGTGAGGTATTTAACATGAGAGACAGTTCCATTGCAGGGCAACAAGATGGTGAAAAGGAATCTGTGCGTTTAAGGAAGACCAGAGTGGTAGAACTAACACACTGAAAGTGATACTTTTATGCTGAATTTCCTTCAAAATTAATGAGTTGGGTGACTCTTTTTGCTGTAACTGTTTAAATATTTGAATTCAAGGCTTTTTGGAGTTCAGACATGGAGTAGGAGCAACAGAGAAGAGGAAATAACATTAGGAAATGTTTTTCTCAGACTTTGATGCTATAACAGAAAAGCTCATAAATGGTCTATGGTCCATTGAACATTTTCCAATACTACTTGTAACTTTTAATGACTATGAAGTGTACTCCATGGACTTCAAAATGAAAATTGCTGAATAGAAAATTCTTTGATTTGGAAGGGAAAGAAAGTAATAATTCCACAAGGAGTCTCAATAAACTGAAGAGAGACAATAGAGAGGGAAGATTATACAACTGTTTGTATAATTGAATGTATATTATTTTTCTCAGATGTATTGAATTTATTTCCAGTCTGGAACAGCTTACCTTCTAGAACATTAGTATAAAAAATGTACGAGTTTATATGTTGACTGAAGATCTCTTCCCATATAAAATGCCTAGAAAAAAAAAGATGAAGTATTTAGTATTTTATCATCCCATATTAATGCTTGATAGTTCTCTTAAAGTGGCATTCAGACAAATAAGAAATATATTACATGTAGAGTCTCCATGGAAGAGAAAATGGTAGAAGTGATATTGCGAAAGACTCTTCTGATGGCATCTGATTAGGTCATTCCATCTAAAAGATTTCTTAGCCTTGGCTCTGGATATGATGCCATAAAAAAATCAGTCGGTATCTTGAGAGCTTTTTTCCCCCCTCTACTCTTGCACTGAACCTTGTCAACATAGGAGTTTGCATCATTAGTGTGAGTGTTTGGTTTCCTGAAACATAACAGAAGGGAGTGGTGTCAATGGGGGAGCAAGGGATGAGTGGTGAAGGCAAGACATGGCTTCTATGGGATTTGCTTAAACAAATGGAAGCAAGAAAGTGACAGCCTGTGTTTTTTTTCCTGCTTGGTCACCTGGTGATCACGTATCTTTATTAATCCTTTGGGATCAAATTGTACTTGGCATGGCACTGAGAGTGTCTGGATGCAGGTTCTTCTTGATAGTGAATTTTCTGCCCTTGTTTGGTTTGCTTTTGAGAAACCAAACCAGAATGTCTGCTGCTTTCAAAACACACTTTCCACTATCCAGTATAATATGTGCTAGTGAAAAACCGTATTAATGATCATATTATATTTCTGTAGTGTTCCTCTCATGGCTGATGTTTTTTCTTGAATAAATTCCCGTCATTCTTTTAAAGGAAAAACCTTTTGCCCATCTGACCTTAGAACCTGTTCTCTAAAACACCTCCTCAGCCACTGTTAGTGCTGCTCTATTTTTCTGCTAGGTCTGTTCTTAATTTTCAATATTTTACTTGTGAGTGACTCTTCAAGGGTAGGATACAAGCAGAACTCCAAGAAGTTACCACCCATCAGCTGAGACACTGCAATGTCCACGGACACGTTCCTAGTTTGCCCCCATGCAATCTAATTGAACATAACCTACACTGCCTCCATTGCTTCTTACCTGTGATGTGATGATCCACCACAGGCAGTATCTCCCTGGTACCCTTCAACTCCTTTGATCTCATCTAGTAACATGTCAGGGTGATCCAGAAAGCAAGCACTTTTCAGTTCTCATTGATTTCTCCCCTTTTCCATTTGGGTGTACACAGTTACAGTTTCGAGCCTTAATTGCCAAGGTGCCCTTGTGAAACAGGCAGGCACAACCATGTGTTGTATGTACCAGCCAGGTAAGTAAATGACAGTGTGTCATAGTTGTAAACATTGTGGCTGGGCAAACACTGTGAAAAAACCCTTCTACTGTGAGGTATTCAACTGCTGAATTCTATGGCTTTGTACATGCCAAATTTGTGTCTTTCTATGTGAATTTTTTCTTCCCAGGGATATTCTACTCATCAAATTTTATTGGTGCATATGTAGGTGTGACGAGAACATGTAAATATTCACTGAGACTGAATTTTCAATGATTAGAAGTACTTACGTGAGTTGTGGGTGCTGGATCATTCAATTCCTTAGTGTCAGATCCTCAGGAGTGTTTGCCTGGTGCCTTGTATGTTTCGAGGGAAGACAACGTTTATGAAAGCAGCTCAGAGCCAGTCTTTTTGCTCCTTGGTACTTCAACTAGTGCATGTCAATACAATCCTGAAGAACAAAAAGATCATCAGGCTACTAGACCTACAAGTCTTCTTATATCTCAAATTGTTTCTGCTCTAGTCAAGTCAAAGGGGTAAGAAAAGGCATGAGAGAACTCCTTGAACTTGTGGTAATGCCTGGTAGTATCCAGCTGTGCCACTTGAAAGTGTTTATTTTGTGGTATGTGCTTTTCTCCCTGGAAGCTCGTCAAGTGGCAAAGTGGGATCTCTGCTTTCTAGTATAAGTACTTTTTGGGTGATAAAATTAAACTCTGTCACTCACTTCTCTTCCAGAACATTATTATAACAGACAGTTTTTCCAAGACAGAATTTTGATGGAAAGCTATTTTGTCCATCAGCTTAAAAAAAAAAATAAAAATTGCAGATTTAAAAGCTTGTGATTTTGCTTAAAAAAATGTGTAAGAATGACAGCCCTCCAAATACTTTAAAGTAAAACCTAAGGCAACTGTATGTTGCTTTATTTGAAAAATTATTTGCTCTTTTTTACTTTGACGCAGCCTAGTCCTCATCCATGACCCATTTTTCTGTGATGTAAAGATGCCATATTGCTGCATGCATGAAAGTCCCCTGATACTGTAGCTAACATCTAGGGTATTGGCTTGGACTTGCTCTGCCATAATTGATTGACTACCTTGGGTGAGAAACCACATGGAACAGCCTCTAAGCATAATTATGAGTAATTGCACCTGCACTCCTCAAAGCAAATGCTACCAAAATCTCAACTCAGCATAATTCTACTCTCTGTGGTACCTGAAAAGAATAAATCACTGAAAGATTCCATGGAAAGAACTTTATTTCTTAGAGAATATCAACCTTTTTCATAAACTGCTCAGCCGTTCAGGGAAATATGGGAGCCAGGAAATTAAAGACGCTGTGTGAGTCAGTGGGCTTGAGCTATGCTGTTTGATTTGTCTCACTGTGGTCACACCTCAGCTTCTCAGAGGAGCCTTTGGAAGGGTAACAGGACCCTTCATTGTGGTGTAAAATCTACGATGTTCAAGCAGAGAAGATATATCGAAAGGTAATTTTTCCTCTCTTTTTTTTTTTCTCCCCAAAAGATTTATTTCAAGAAATATTTTGAATTGCAAGGCAACTAATTTTGTTTCCTAACCCAAATCTGCATCCTTATGTTCCTTTTGGGACAGTGGTAGTTATATTTTCTAAGAATGTTTTTCTAAATTCAAAATGTAGCTTATATTTACTTACATTTAATTGTAAAATTCACTGTACTGCTTTCTTAAATTCATTTAAAAGTATATAAGAAACACCTATTGCAATTAAATATTGTTAAAGATGTTAAGAATTTTTGTTGACTGATTTCGTGGGGAAAGGTCTTACTAGTGAAACACAAGCCCTCGTCAATACTTGTTATCTTGGAGAAATAAAATATCATCTCCTCCAAAAATACCTTTTTTTTCAGAAATTTTGGTACCTGGACAAACATCTTTTTGAAAAAAATGAAAATGTTAAGAAGATACAGGCAGATGTAATTTTTTTTTTGGGGGGGGGCAGGTATAAGGAAAGATAGGGTTTTATGAACAGCTGTGTTTCTTACAGACCTACCATAATAAATCAGCACTTGTCAGTAATCAAAAGAATAAAAGAAATATATCAGGTATCAGACATATTCTCGTTTCAAGCTTCCATGGGATTCTTATGAGCAACAGCAAGCAAAAATATAGCCAAAATGTATTAAAATACCTGAGGACCTTTCTTAAGGGAAAAACAAACCCTACACTTCTCTTTGCAGTTAGCTTTTCACTCCTGGCCAAGGCAAACTCACAAAAGTGTTGTTTGGCTGTTCTGGCTGCACCTTTAGGTTGTGTGCACGAATCCAGGGCTCCTCAGGCCAGGGGATGTTCTAGTAGAAGTTCATG
>VYXF01009874.1:92450-140327 GCA_013397295.1 Polioptila caerulea | reverse complement strand
TTCAAGCAGAGAAGATATATCGAAAGGTAATTTTTCCTCTCTTTTTTTTTTTCTCCCCAAAAGATTTATTTCAAGAAATATTTTGAATTGCAAGGCAACTAATTTTGTTTCCTAACCCAAATCTGCATCCTTATGTTCCTTTTGGGACAGTGGTAGTTATATTTTCTAAGAATGTTTTTCTAAATTCAAAATGTAGCTTATATTTACTTACATTTAATTGTAAAATTCACTGTACTGCTTTCTTAAATTCATTTAAAAGTATATAAGAAACACCTATTGCAATTAAATATTGTTAAAGATGTTAAGAATTTTTGTTGACTGATTTCGTGGGGAAAGGTCTTACTAGTGAAACACAAGCCCTCGTCAATACTTGTTATCTTGGAGAAATAAAATATCATCTCCTCCAAAAATACCTTTTTTTTCAGAAATTTTGGTACCTGGACAAACATCTTTTTGAAAAAAATGAAAATGTTAAGAAGATACAGGCAGATGTAATTTTTTTTTTGGGGGGGGGCAGGTATAAGGAAAGATAGGGTTTTATGAACAGCTGTGTTTCTTACAGACCTACCATAATAAATCAGCACTTGTCAGTAATCAAAAGAATAAAAGAAATATATCAGGTATCAGACATATTCTCGTTTCAAGCTTCCATGGGATTCTTATGAGCAACAGCAAGCAAAAATATAGCCAAAATGTATTAAAATACCTGAGGACCTTTCTTAAGGGAAAAACAAACCCTACACTTCTCTTTGCAGTTAGCTTTTCACTCCTGGCCAAGGCAAACTCACAAAAGTGTTGTTTGGCTGTTCTGGCTGCACCTTTAGGTTGTGTGCACGAATCCAGGGCTCCTCAGGCCAGGGGATGTTCTAGTAGAAGTTCATGGAGAAGCACAGAGTTGAGGAGAGGCTTGGCTGGCCTGGGCTTGCCCAAGCTTGGCACTGCCCCTGTGCCCTGCTGTGCTCGCCCAGCCGGGGAAGGCTGGCCAGAGTGCTCCACATTTCCCTTGTTTTCCTTGCCTCTCCAGAGAACTGCAACAGCTCTTGCCTGCCCCTACAAATTGCTAGTCAGCTTCACCTTCTTCACATGCATTTTGCTGCCAGCAATTGTTTGTGTGTCACTAAAGATGCCTGGATATATTGTTCCAAATTTTCAGCTGGATATTGCCATATGGTTCAATTTTCACAGATGTTTTTACTTTAGAGTACTTCTGACATCTTATAGCATTTTTCTGAGCTTCTCCTACATTTCTAATGACACCTTCGGCACACAGGTGTATCACAAGGATTTTATGCTGGCTGCATGTAATAAAGATATGTGTAAATTAGGGACATCTTTTCCAGCAGAAAATGTGGTAAAAATGTCCCCAGCCTAAATGATGCAATAGCCCTTTCTCAGGCAGACACAAAAAGAGGGAACGTATTTAACCTGAGGTTAATTTCAACTACATCAGTTAACAGAAAAAAATATTTTTTCTTCTGAAATCTATCTTAATCTCTTCTAATTTGCAGGTGGTGGCCTGTTGTTGTCATTGTTTGTTTCTTTGGGCTTTTTTGTTTTGTTTTATTTTGTGTAAGGTTTGGAAAGAAGATGACTAGAAAATCAGTGATTTCAAGATCCAGTTTTGTATTTGAGTGCCCTCCATTGCCATTGAAAGCCTGGGCAATGTCTGACATGGCTTGACATAGTGAAGTTTATGTTTTGTTGTGCTGCCTGCATGAGGGTGACTTTATCTGCTACAGAGAAGAAGTCCATGTTTGTTTCATAACAGTACTTTCAAGCATATACCTGACATTTGTTGATTCTAATCTGAGGGCCCAGAAGTTGTTTTGCTGGAGTGTTTGCATAGCGTAGAAAGGAATGGGACTAAAGTTATTACTTTTTTGGGTCTGAGTGGCGATTTGTATGCACCTGATGCATTTTCTTCCCTCTCATCTCTTGTTCCTTGATGACTAAATGAGCCAAGGTTTACTCTCTTGTGATAATCATAGAATCATAGAACCATAGAATGGCTTGTATTGGAAAGGATCTTAAAGAGATCCACCCGATCTGTCCCCCCTGGGCAAGAGCATCTTTCACTTGACCAGGTTGTACGGTGTCTTATCCAATATTTTTTATTCCTTAAAAAAATATTGTCAAGAGCTGCTGCAGCATTTCAGCAGCCCAGCATTGTCCTTTTCTTCCCCAGGTAAACCCTGTCAGAGGTGTAACACCAAATTGTCATCCTTGTGAGGCAACCGTTGTAGGGCCCAGTTGGCAGTGGCCTGCTTCACTGCCCAGGAGAACAGCCACCAAAATAATTTCCCATAAACTCTAGCTGAACCTAGTAAAATATGGGCCACTCTGCATGTTGCAGTAAATGAATGTGACCTCCATTTATCTTTCATATTATAAATATTTTCTGTGGTTTAAGGCATTCATTGCTTCCTTTTGCTGTCAAGGAAATGAAGGAAATACATTTCAGTAGCACTTTACAGAATGTACTTACCTTCAGTCATTGCTGTAAATACATAGTGATCATATTTTCCCTGTGCGAAATAAATCAGAATATTTTGCCAGTTAGCTCACTCAAGTCTCAGCTGAAGTTATGACTGGTGTCAGTTTTTCCCTTGTTAGTCAACTTCTTTGATACATCACATTATTAATGCATTTGACTATTTCACAGTTATAGTTAATGATGTGTTGGAATAAAATCTAGATCTGCTGAATATAATTTTTCATGTTTTGTTTAGAACAGCATGGATCCCATAAATAATAGTGGGATTTGTAGAGTGCCCCACCTTTGCAGTGTCTAAAGCCCTGAACAGAGGAATGAATGCAGGATTAGAGATGTCAGTCATTGGCATATAATGACAAAATAAAAAAATGAAACCTGATTGTATGGCACTTCGGGAGAGCAAGAAGAAAAATAATAAGGAAAACCACAGAACCAGCATGTGAGAAATAGCTTAAAAGTCAAGCATATCTAGAAGTGCAGTTTTTAAAAGGAGTGAAAGAAGACCAAAGAAAGGCATGAGCATGCCAAGTAGTCTATTGCAGTAGAAACAAGACAAGGTGAGTGTCTCAATCACTGCTGAGGTACGTAGACACCAACATATTCACTCACGTGTTCTGGGGGTTACTCCAGACCTTTGGTCTCTCAGTTTTCTGGGATGATGCTAAGAAACAAGTCACTAAATTATCAAGGCCCCATTAGGACTACTGAGCAAATGTATAGCCTTTAGTGGTGTCTGTGATGTTCAAAGCTGAGGTTGATGCCAAAGGCAAGCACTAACATCCCTAGCTAGCTGGCCTCGAGATTTCTTGTCTGCTGTTGACCTTTTACAACCCTCAGAGATTAGAGGTTGCTTGCAAACTTGGCTCTTGTGAACATCTCTGGCTTCAGGTCTCTGACTGGAGATGGATGATGGAGGATGCCAAAGCACAGCCTTGTTGAGGCTCCTGGCTTGGCAGATGTTGGTGCATTGGGTCTGTGCAGAGAATGTATGGCAGCTCTCAGAGGCTGCTGGCTCAACACTCACTAGCAGTTAAAACAGATCAAAATAGGAGGCAGTGCCTGGGAGCTCTGGTGCACATGAGTGGGCTGACAGTTGTCATGTGAGTGGATTGTGCTGGGATGAGACATAGGATGTGGAAAGAAAAGAGTGATACAGATGGCTGTGTACTTGAGGCATATTTAAATGTGCTTACATAAATGAGAAGAGGTGTGAGGAGAATTGTGGAAAGGAAGTATTCTGCAGCCTCTTCTCACTCATTCTCCTCTTACTCATGGATTCTACATCTCCACTGAGGGCTTTGCCATGTCAGCCAGGCAAACGTAACCATACGGTAGTCTGAATAAGGCTTTTTTTTTTTTTCCCTTCCTACTCCTGTTGCTTCTGTTCATCTTTTTATCCTTGCTCCCTCTTTTGAGTCTGTCATCATCCCTTTCTCCTTCTCAGAACAGCATTTCATCCTCCTCTCCTTCTCTTTTACCTCTGTCACAGCTTTCTTTCAGCATGCTACTGCCACAAATCCTTTTCTCAATCTTTGCTTTCATTTTTCAACCACCAGAAAATGTCAGCCGTGCAATGCCTTAATGCTTCCCCAGCCTATCTGGCTCTGGGGAGACCCACATCAACTTTGCTGATGTGCAGAATTTTCCTTGCACTGTTGCTCCCTCCCGTGATCCCCACAGTGATCAGCTCTCTCCCTGCTCATGCTGCCAGCCATGCTGCCAGAAGTCTGGACAGGAGTCCCAAACCTGTTCTTCTTTCTTGGCTCCTCTGCCATGGTGGACACTGCTGTGTGGAAGTACAAAGCAAGTGGTGACAGTGACAGCTATGGTGAGGGAGTGGCTGGAGGAAAAGCACCCAGGTGAAAACCACTCCCTTATCACATTGTTGCAGTGAAACCTTGAACCAGAAAATACATGGTGAACTGGCTAATTTGAATGCAACTGGTTTAAGTGGGTTTAGATTTCAACTAAAAATACCCACTCAGCCTTGGCCACAATCTTTCATATTGTGTCTGTAGAGTTTATGGGAACACAAAGTTAATTGCTTGTGTGTTTCCAGAACTTCCATGGTATTTAATTTAAGATAACACATGAGGAAGTGTGTTTGCAGTTGAACTTAATTTCTTTTTTACCTCCTCAGTTTATAGTACACAAATGTTATTTTTGCAACAAATTCTTCCTGGTCACTGCACAGTAACTGACAGACCTGATGCAGACTGAACACAGAGATTACTCCTCTTGACGTCAGTCACTCTCCTAGCTGGCATGCTGCTCTGATATCCTTGTTAGTTGCTGTATAACAGCTCTAAGGGGAAGCAGAAGGCTGTATTGCCTGGGGCTACTGGTTTGACATCGTTATCTGTAACACATAGTTGCATATTAAAGAAAAGCATGGCCATAAGCAGCTGAAACAGAGAGACTTAGGTGCTAGTGAATTTTGGAAAAACTGTGCAGAATGCTCTTTGATTTAAATATAATGAGTCTACAAAAATGACAGCTCTGCTTCACCTCTCTGAACTAATAATATCAGTGTTGCCAAGACCACAGTATGATTTTGTTTGTTTTAAAAAGGTACCATATCAATGATGAAAGTGAATAGTCTGACAGTGTAGCTAACCTGTGCAGTGAAAAATAACTAATAACTAAATAACTGTAGTTAACTTGTGCAGGGAAAATAACCCCAGCCAACCTCCCAAACTTTGAAACAGTGAAGAAAGAGAAGCAATATTTGTGGCTGACCATGGAATGAAAAAAAAGAGATGAGCTTAGGTCAATCTCATTATTTGCTGAAAACTGGTCCAAGACTGTTAGGATGTGAGACTGCCTAGGAAGAGTGAAAAGGACCACCTTAGAGGTGTGGTTTCCTAGGAAAGTTAATGCAAACCTTCTAATACGACCTAAGAATTACTTGTTTACACTTCTGTACTAAGATGTCAGGCAATATGCATTAGGTGTGCCTTTACCTGTGTTTCTTGTCAAGAAGGATCAGGCTTTTTTAATTCATAGGTTGCCCAGAGAGGTGATGGAATCTCTTTCCCTGGAGATACAACAAGCTTGGTAGGGCCAAGCAGTCTGACTTCTCTTCAAAATTGGCTCTGCTTCAAGCAGAGAATCAGATTGCAATCATACAGGGTCCAATGCATCTGTATTATTCCATGTCTCTATATATTTGACCTACTTACTTTCTGATGTAGGGTTTCAAGAATAAAAACAAACAAACAAAACAAAACAAACAATTCCTCATTGGGCTTTTCTTAGGATTATTTTTCAATGTGTTGAATTATTTATTTGTTTCAGCTGCAGAAAATTTCAAATCACAGTTATGTCTGGCTTCTATCACACTGAAATTTTGTATAAAAAATAGAAACTATGAATTAGCGGGTTTGAAAATTTTGTAAGAATTCATAACAGAGGTGAAATACACATTGTTTATTAATTGTTGGTATCAGTTATCTGTTTTAAAACAGATACATGGTAATATAAAATTCTTAATTCTTCCCCTTTCCTCTGGTGTGTGAAGCAGAAAAGTAGCAGCTGAATTTATTGACTTAGTACCTCTGCCCATGCAGTATCTTCAAAATCTGGAAGGAGTATCTTCAGCCAGGAGAGGAAAAGAAGGCATTAGGTTTTCCATTGGTACAACCCCTGGAGCATACCTTGACAATCATTTTCTTGCCCACTGAACAGAAGATATTGAAGGCCAAGGAGCCTTCTCACAGAGATCTGTAGCAATGATTAACTAGTTTATTGATAGTGATTGGAATTGACTCTTGCTTTTTCAATCTCTACTTCAAAAAGTAATATTCTTTTATTTTCTTCCTGTATGTATGCTAAAGGAAGCCATATGTGTCAAGTCCTATGTTTTCCAACTTCCCTTAAACATAGTCCTTGAGGAATAAGTACCTGCTGTGTGATGGAAAATTTAAAATATCTTGAAACTTTTGAAGTAGCGGTTTGAATATTTCTTTTAACCTGTTCATCTGCAGTTGCCTCCTCTCCTTTGATATGCCTGACCAGCAATAATTTTCAGTAATGCTGGTTAATCACTATTTAAAACATCAAGCTTCCCAAAAAGGAAACAGTTTAGCTTTAAAAATATCCTGTACAAACCTTCAATTCTGTCTTGAATCTCTTCTGTTTTGTCCATCACCCCCTTCTACAGGTTGAATATGAATTATGTTGCTTGGGATGGGCGCAGTTCTCATTACAGACTTTTCAATCCTGGTTTCTCCATTTCCATGTCAAGCCTCTGAAGATGTGTATTTGCAGCCAAGGAGTGTCACAAATCCCCTGCCCCTAGCAGAAACAGGAGGTAATTCAGCTCTATTGTTTCATAGGGAATAACAAAGCTCATATTAAGAGCATGTACTTATCTTAAAGAGGTCAACGGCAAGTTGTGACTGCTGATGGTACTGGAAACAGCAGACAAAATGCATTTTATGTTATGAAGAAGACAAACAGCAAGCATAATGCAAGTGAAGACAGATAGCTTTCTCTTCACTGAAGTATCTATTACCTCTGGACAGACTACTTAAGAAAACTTTAAATCTAACCTATGGTCTCATATTACCTTTAAAAGGAAAAATAAACTCTGGAAAGTAACATAAAACAGTCTCTAATCAAAACTATTTTATCACAGTCAAACAACTCAAAGTGGTTAACAAAAGCTTTTCATTTCACTTAATGATGACAAGTAAAAAGTACAGGCTTGTTCTTGGAAGGTAACTAACAAAACCCACAGGTGACAAAGGAAGTTTGTCAGACAGAAACTGGGAATTGTTTTATGAACCTTAACCATTTGACTCATCGGTTAGCCCTGAGGACTCTGTTTTGCACAAGCATATTTTCCGATAGTGTTTAAAGTCAGAATTTTGTTTAACTTTTAACCTCAACACAAGCAATCTGTACTACAACTGTTCCATCAAGTGCCTGAAGAGATCTCTGGAGATTGATTGCCCTCAGTGGGAACAGCATTCTCCATTTTCTGCAATATATAATAAAGAAGGAGAAGAAGCCAAGAAAATGCAATATTCGGTCTTTAGTCTGTTTCCCACATAGTCTATCTTGTTAAGCATTTCCTCTGAAGAAAATTTTCATGTTACCACATTTATTATCTTCTGCCCCCTCTTTCAGTAAGCTGTCCATCATAACTGCTTTTTGCAACATTTCTTTGAGACAGCAAAGTTTACTACAATATCCATGGCCTTCTAATTTCGTTAGCATTTTATTTGTGCTCCTTACATCTGATGTTATCAGTCAAATAAAGCAAAAGGATCCAAAAGACATATTTCTTACTGCACACTCCCCACTCCCTCACCTTATTTATTTGTGAGTTAATTTTGACAGCAGGTTGTCATCACAAAGTGGTTTTTCTGCACCTGTGGTTTATGACAGCTTATCCTAATAGATTTTGGTTTCTTATCAGTTGGGGTTCTGCTGAGTGTGTTTCACAATGGTACTCATCTCTCCCTCCTACAAGTGGATGGTTAGGATTTAGCGCTGGGGACAGGGAATTCATTTGTAATGTACACAGAGATCCATCATTGTAGTGCTGTGATTCATGTATTTGCAGAGATAGCCCTGCAAAATTCATTCATAAAATGACTTCCAAGATTTACTTCTGGGAAAACTTCAGTTCATTTCCATAACCTTCTTTCACACCGAATCATAGAGTCACTAGGTTGAAAGAGACCTTCAAGACCATCATGGCCAATCCACGCCCAAACACCTCAACTAAACCATGGCATTGAGTGCCACAATCAAACTTTTTTTAAACACATCCAGGGATGGTCACTCCACCATCTCCCTGGGCAGACAATTCCAGTACTTTTCCACTCTTTCTGTAAAATACTTTTTCCTAATATCCAACCTATATTTCCCTTGATGCAGCCTAAGACTCTGTCCTCTTATTCTGTCAGTTGCTGCTTGGAGAAAGAGACCAACCCCACCTGACTACAGCCACCCTTCAGGGAGTTGTAGAGAGTGATAAGGTCACCCCTGAGTCTCCTTTTCTCCAGGACAAACACCCCCAGCTCCCTCAGCTGTTCCCCAGCCTCGTTGCCTCCTCTGGATGCGCTCCAGCATCTCAAGGTCCTTCCCAAACTGAGGGCCCAGACCTGGACACAGCACTCGAGGTGCAGCCTCACCAGTGCCCAGTGCAGGGGGAGAATGACCTCCCTGCTCCTGCTGGCCACACTGTCCCTGACCCAGGCCAGGGGCCATTGGCCTTCTTGGCCACCAGGGCACAGAGCTGGCTCATGTTCAGCTGCTGTTGACCAGCACCCCCAGGTCCCTTTCTGCCTGGGCACTGCCCAGCCACTCTGTCCCCAGTTATTGTGGCCAAAATACAGGACCCAGAAACTGGACTTATTAAACTTCATCCTAATTAATTCTGGTCTCTCTGCAGAGCCCTCCTACCTTCCAGCAGATTGGCACACACTCCCAGCTTAGTGTCATCTGCAAATTTACTGATGAAAGACTCAATACCCTCATCCATTCTTTGGTTCTATATATGTGTTTGTCTTGTCTGTGTCCTCATTTAGGCCGGAACACAATTTTTCCACATTAGCTGTGAGGGGGTGGAGCCTGGAGCTGCGTAGGTGTGTCTACGTTGTTATTCTATACCATGCACATCACTGCCAGGCCAGGAGGGGGTGGGAGGTGGAACTGAGGGACTCATTATGGAGAAGAAGACGTGTGTGGTTTCTGTTTGTAAGCAGATGTGTTGGGCGTAGGGTCCATTCACTGTTGCCCATTGCCTAAGGTTGATGATGCAAATCACCTTCTCTTTTGTACACTGTTATTATTATTATTGTTGTTGCTGTTTGTTTGTTTTTTTTTTTTTTTCATCTCCTTACTGTTTCCAGTAAATTGTTTTTATCTCAACCCATAATCAAATAATTCACCTTTTGTGTCTCTCACTGGAGCAGTGAGAGTAGTGGTTTACAGTGTTCTTTTCAATAGTACTGAACAGTACTAAATGGAAGTACTAAATTGGGGAACACTTAGTAAACTGTGACAATCTGACATCTCTTCTGAAATATTTTGGCCCTTAAATGTGTCCAATGTGGTAACGGTGGAATGTGTATAGAGCCCTTCTCTGCTGCACTGCACAAACTCTCCTCAGGTAAAAGACATCTTCCTTTCCTTGGTTCCTGCATTGCTGAGTGGCTCCATGCTTTCTATCTGTGACCAGCATAGGCTTTTGTCACTGGCCAGCAGCATGAATAAGTGTTGTGTGAAAAGGATGCAATTTGTGATGGTAGAGGTCTTTCCAATGTCAGACAATGCCTGTCATTGCTGCTCTATATTCCTACTGTCTCTGTCTATAGCTTAACTTACCTGTCTCCACGTTTTCCCTCACAGGTCCATTTTTAGTTCATGTGGAGAAGCTTTGGTTTTCCAGTTTGATGAATTCCTGTGGAAGTCTGAATATCATGAGTTAAGGGTATTATATTTATATATTTATTATGCATATTTTTATGTATATTTATGTATTTAATATGTTTATTATACATTTTTATCTTCTATGCAGGGACACTACCCTATGCTCTTTTCCCTCTGCAGGTGTTATATACTTGTGAACCAGACAAGGAACCTTCTAGTATCTGCCCATTCCAATGAAATGCAAAATGATAAAATTGCATATTTGCAAATCTTTGCCTCATATAAGTTTGTCCACAGATTCTTGCTAGCCCATCATTTACATCCTTTGTCTTTCATTTATGTATTTCTTTCCTCAGAGTTATGGGACTCGTTCCCTTTGTGATTTCTACTCTTCTCTGTAGTGTTATTCTTGTTAATTAGGGGAGTGCCAACTTTGCTTAGGCTTAGCATTTTGTATAAGTAATGTGAACACTTTAGTCCGATCTAGAGTTCCTTGCTGCATGCAGAGAAGTCTGCTGAAACACTCTCCTCATAACAGCTGTATCCTTTATTCATCCTCCAGAAGAAGAGCTGGGTCCTGTGAAATTTGCTTGTTGCAGATGTCAGTAATTTTTATACAGTTTAGTAATGCACAGGCCTATCCTTTTGTCAGACACTTGATTATAAGTCTTGAAAAGTAGCCTCTTGAAAACAGTATGTTTTTCTGTGTTTAAAATATGTCCAGAGCTCTTCTAGGAAGTAATTGATTCTTCTGGCTGGCTGCTGCTGAAAGGTGCTGTTGTAGCATATGTGGTGGCCTGTGTACATTATGGTTAAGATGCAGACTGCTCTGTTTTTGGATTTCACTTTTACTGAGGCACACAGTCATTTTGCAGCTGTTTTGGCGCAACCTGAAGAACGTGCAGCTGCTGAATACATTATATTTCATGTCCAAGAGCTGGTGTGATTATGGTTTAAATTTTAGATTTTTTTTCCTTCAGTGTTCTCAGTTTTGAATTTCATGTATCAACAATAATGAACCTGTTTCTAACTCCATATCCAGTCTAAAGTGTAGACAAAGAGAAAGCAATCTCAGTGTATGGCATAGCTTCTTCTTTTTCATTGTCCCATGTACACTGTCCTTTTTAACCTTGAAAGCAATGTTTTGGGATTCCTGGTTATTACTATGCATGTGTCTCGTTGTAAGATTTTAAGGTGATGTAATGATGACTAAAAATGATCCCAATCAAAAGAAACTCAAAATCAATTGTAAAAGAGGGAGTTACAGGAAAGTAAGTTTTTTGAGTCTCAATCAGCAGCACCAACAGTCTTCATAATCTGAGCAAAAATCAGCTTCGTTACGTCACCCTAGTTTCCAATGAACAGGGTGTCTAACTCAGAGTTAGCAGTAATTGGTGCATCTAGGGCA
Source organism: Polioptila caerulea (assembly GCA_013397295.1). Classification (NCBI taxonomy): domain Eukaryota; kingdom Metazoa; phylum Chordata; class Aves; order Passeriformes; family Certhiidae; genus Polioptila; species Polioptila caerulea. The sequence goes on along the minus strand of VYXF01009874.1, from coordinate 129,039 downwards.
GCCCCAGGAGGGTCAGGATTAAATATCCAGGCACAGAGTTGTGCTCTTCCTCCTGCAGCTGGTTCAGTAAGCTCCAGATGAAGGTCCAAGGTAGGACCAATCTTAACAGAAAGGCATCATGTTTCCTGCTTTGAAAGCAGATGCTTTCCAGGACTGTCAGATGTTACACCTAAATTCATAAGCCTAGTGAAATTCTGAGAAAATTCCATCAGATTTCTCAAGGCTGAAAGTAAGATGTGCTTACAAGTTAAAAAGATTTTTAAAAAGTTATGCTGAACATTATTCTGTACTGAGAAAAAGGAATGAATGCTTAAATATACTTTCTGTAATTCTTTAGGTTTTAATAAAAAAAATGTGATGATTTTTCTCATTAGTGAAGTCTACTCTTCAGCCTCCTGCAGTCCAAACAGGATAGTTTTATGACAAAATCAGACTAGACTGGGTTTCTTGTGGCAGGTATTTGTGCTACAGTTTAGAGATTATTGTTCCTTAGCCAAAGCTTACAATTTGCTTGCTAAGTTTTCTGAATACTTAAATGCCAACGTCGCTACAATGACTTCTCAGGAGACTTGGTTACCATCCCAGACCACTCAGCTCAGATGTTCTTGCTGTTCATCCACAGAAGATTAACTCTTTCCACTTGGAGACAGCCTAGGATATGCAATGGTGCTGCCATGCATGGCAGGGTTCATTTTCCTACTGATTTGTCTGGGAACAGACATAGAACCTGAACCCAAAAGAACAGCAAAGATGGAGGCAACTGAATTAATTTAAAAGGCAGCTGACTAAAATATTCTACACTGACCTATCAGAAAATTATTTTGGCAACGGAGCTGCTGCCTGCTTCTGCTTCTGCAGACCTCTGCTTCCATTACACACAAAAGATTGGATAACTACCTGTTGCCAGATTTCAGCCAGTTCAGGGAAAACATGAAGCTGAATCAGGGACCTGGTTATAATTCCCTGAATAGCATTTCTCCGTAGACAATCCTGATGCTGCAGTCAGTGTCTAGGACTGCTTTGAAATATGTCAGCCAAGGAGAATAGTTCAAAGTTATCTCCTGACCTCACTTCTCCTATCATCTCACTGACATTAATGTGGGGACATGGCAGAGGAATACTTTCCTGAGGGGCTCTCACAGAGGATGAGGTGCTGCCTGATTTTTCAGGTGCTGCTTGTCAGAAGCCATTTCACCTAAAAATATGACATTAGCATCACATGCTAACAAATAATTCAAGAACACTTCAAGGCTTTTCACCTGTGGTTGAATGGAATGACTGATGGTGGAAAGCAGAAAAGAGAAGAAAAAAGGGATATGTATTTTGTAGTTTTCCTGCTAGAAGTGATGGATGCTGTAAGAACATATTACCTTTTATTGCACTTTCGTTTCTGATGGTTCTGTTTTTTGTTGCCGAGTGTGCTGAAAAGTGAAATCTCATGTGTAACTCTAAAAGCAGACTTTTTTCTCAATGCTGCGTTTATTTTGTCAGCAGGCAAAGGGGACCTGACTATTGTCTTTCTTTGGAAGAAACTGAATGCAGTTTTGCTGGTTATGACAGCAGGGGGACTAACTACATTCACTAGAGTCAAACGTAAACGATGTCTGAGGACTGATTCTAGGCTGCAAAGATAATCTGTAAAAGAAGTCCTCTCTCCGGTTTTGAAAATAACATTTTCCCAAGTGAAAGAAAGCAATTACACTGGAAACTAAACCCATTTTTTTCCCAGTAGAAGTAGTATTTAAAATTTGAGAGATATTTATCTTAGTTTCTGCCTTTTTTCAGATATTTTCATGCATACACTAAAATGACAAATATTTTTGAAGCCAAACATCTCCATCAGAGGTAGGAGAAGAGTATATGAAGTTATTATTTTGTCTCAGTGTTAAATGGGACAGCTTCTGGGCATAGTGATAAAGAAGAGTTGACAAGGAACTATTGCATGGCATATTGTTCTGTGGGACTGAATTTAATATTCTGAAATGTGAGGTTATGGTTTGTGTGCTGATGGGAATCTGGAGGAGAAAACTATTCTTTCTTCAATGAGATCATATTCCCTTTTTCCTCATATACCTCACAGAGGATATATGCAGACAAATAAATTGCTACTTGCAGAAGTGCGTTTTTTGTTCAAGGTTTCTGCTTTCCTGAGTTTGGACAGGTATATTTTGTTGTATTATATCTATATATAAAACACTGTTCCTACTACTTTATGGTGTCTCTCACAAATCCTATGTCTGTAGAAATATAGAAACACTTAGAAATAAAATTTTAATTAAAAATAAGGAGTAGAATATTGCTTGACTATGAATATATTATCAGATCAGTTTATTTCATCTATGGCCAGAATAAGACTCCTTTGGGATTACTCCAGTCCTCAAAATACAGTTTTTCTATCCTATTCAGGGCATCTTACTAGATTCCTTGTTAAATGGAGAGATTGAATTTCATTGGGATTCCCAGTCTACTCTGACCTTTTTAAGTAAACCATAATAAAAAGCACAAGTAGAATCTGACACCATAAGGGTATGCCATATTTGGGCCAGCAGGTGATATTCTTTGATATTTGTGGTGACCATCAATCTATCATTTCTCTGCATTGTATATGCCAGTATCAGAGACATTAGACAAACCAAAATGATCTTAAACTCTCTCAAATATTTGTAAAATTTCCCACCCTCTTAAATTTTTCTAAAAATTAAGAAAAAATTTCTCCTGCCAAGAAAGATTAACCCTTTTATTTCAAAAGCTAAAGAATGATACCTTGTCTGAGTTTGGCACGAACACCTACATCTTCTTAAACTGTTAAATATTTATTTATTTATGTTCAAATGCCAGACATGAGCTGTTAGAGATTATTCCAGATTTTGATAGCTGTGGAAGATCTTAATGACAATAGTATCTCTTCCACGCTATAGCTAGGTTGCCATATGATGCAATTTCATAGGTTTATTTTGGGTTTTGTCCTGCTTGTCCTGGAATTTGTTATGGTTTTGGCACAGATTTCAATAAAAGCAAAACTAGTCATTCTTTGTATTTCATGACAAGGCTGAAACAAAAAGCATATCTGAAAGCAGAGACCAAAGCATTTAATGGTAAATGATAGCAGATTCATCACCAGGTTAGACGCTTGAAATATGGCAGTCCACTTTGAAAAGTTACAAAACCCATTGCCTACCATTATTCTCTGCAGAGGATCTATTGCATCTGTCTGTCAGTTCACATGTAACTTGAATCTCTTGACACAAGGAAAAGGTAAAATAAAACGCTGTGTAAAAATCACTGTGGACTTGCAATGTACCCAAATATGATACTCTAGTTCAAAGAATGGTGTTTGAACCAGACTACTGTTACTGACAAACATGTTATTAATGTTCAGCCATGCTTTTGATTAAAGAGAAAAATCCTGTAGCATTAGAGAAAACTATTTCTCTTCCCCCGCCCCGCTCATGCTACAGTGGAGGTACTTAAAGAAAGAAAAACAGTTTTTTATTAAAAAAAAAAGATTAATTGCACCTGCAATATATTTTTATTCTCTTCAGAAATCAAGAAAAAAGAAACACTGACTTGACTCGGTAGCATTTTGTCTATAAATGAGACAGAAAAATACTCCTTAATTACAGGAGCTAAATGAAAAGTATATAATGCTGCATGAAGTATTTCACTGAGAATCCCTCCTATGTTCCAGATGTCCTTATGACAATTCTAGAAAAAACCCCAAAACAACCAAAACCAAAATACAGAAAACAAAATTTGGCCCTGTTTGTCTCAACTAGAAGCCTGAGAACATTTTGAACGTTCTCAGTAATGGGGCTCATTGTTCCACAGATCCCACACATTAAGTGTCAGATTTTCAAAGGCATTTAGAGATGACAGGTGATAGACAGATACTTCTTACTTACAGAATTTTCAGATGCAGGAAGGCAAATTAGATGCTTAAGACCTAGGATTATTTGATGCCAGACATCTTTCCATCATGTTCAGATTGGTTTGAAAATCCAGTGAGCCTGCAGTCCTATGTTTAGACCCATAGACACATTTATAACTAATTTGAGTATCCCAGAATTTCCAACCCTGGCCCAAAGCTCATCAAAAGTTGAATGTTTGCAGTGGTATGCACCATTCTATGCTTGCTTGAGCCTGGGGTGTTGTTTTGCCCCATGGCTGCCAACTGCAGCTCAAGGCATTATGTGTTGAAATTGGTCTGCCCCTTTCGCGTGCCATCCTGTGTCCTCTCCTGTTTTGGGCCCATGATGCTGCATCTAATCCTTGCTAGCTCACACATTCTGGGTTTCTACCTTCAGTTCTCTGTCTAGATGTGTAGCTCAGTATATGCCTCAATGTGTGAAATTCATTGTCCTCAGCCAGCAGGCAGGAGGAGTTTAGGGGAGGACATCAGTTATGAAGAACAAATTGCAGGAAAAGGGTTTGCCTTATGCAGACCTGCTGGAGGTAGATCTGCCAATGGGCCTGCTGTGCATGTGTTTGTGTGTGTTGGTGTGGCTGAGGTCCTCCAAGGGCATAAGGCTGTGATGCATGAAAAGATAAAGTAGAGGTGTGCTGCAGCTCCTGGACACTCCTGAACAAATTTCCACTGTTTTGTCTTCAAAAGAGGCTGGATCACCAGTGATAAGCCAGACCAAGGGCTCAAAGTGCCAAGACTGCTGGGGGTGGAAAAGTAGACATGAAGGTCATGCTCTTGTTCTCACTGTGCCTGTAATCAGGTAGATAAAGATCAAACTGCATCATACAAAATCAAGATGCCAGTCTTGCATGAAGAGACATAATTACAGACCTTTGTACCTGTGAAGGATTTGGTTGTAATTTTATTCTTCCAGGATGATCTTGGAAGAGGACTGGCATGTCAGAGAAGGAGCAAATGTCACTTTTTCTTGCAGATGCTGGTTGCAGTGACAGAATGAAAGAGGTTAATATATTTGGTGAAGTTGCTTTTTCCACACCAAGTAGAGTGCTTTTTCTTGAGTTACACTTCTTTGGCTGAGTCAAGCATTTCCTGCGAGGACTGGATGTATTCATGCTCAGGCCCTGATGCTGCAATCTGATCTAACTGGGGGTGTTATGTCTTGTGCAAAGATGAAAAGCCCTCACAGGATCTCTGCCTAGGTGAAAAGGTCTGCCAGGATAGAACTGATTGCAGAACTGGAACCAGCAGCTGTAAACCAAAACTGACTCAGAATAAAATACATAGGTAGAATTGTTCCTCTTCCTCTCCAGTCTTCAGCAGATTTTGAAAACCCACTGTGCTCAGAGGGAAGTAATTTTTCAGTGGCTTGTTCCAACAAACTCTTCAGAGTTTTCTACCTTTACAGGCTGACTTATCGTTTTTTATTACCTTTTTTTTTTTCAGTTTTAACTTGGGCAGTGTTCCCCAAACTGCAGACAAAGCTGCAATTTGAGAAGTTATTTTCCCTCTGCAAAACAGTTTGCAATTTTTCATTTTGTAAGGAGTTGTAGTCAACCCTAAGGTGGCTTGTGGAGAATATGATAAATTTGCAAGGCATACTGTACTTCGACAAAAAAAGATGGAAAAGTTCCTCCACGCTTATTTTCTCCCCCATTTATAACCATTAGGATTTAAATGCCCCATACATCTCTGTCATTTAGATAAGAGGCATTGATTGCTTAACTGCTGCACAGACATTTCATACACCTGGTTTTAGATGACATTTCAGGGGCAGAAAGAGAAGGAAGTACTGTAAAAAGTGTTCACAGTTTGCAATGTCAAACTTTATTACATAAAGTCATAAACAACCCCAATTAGTAGAAAGTGTGTTCATAGCCAGGGTTTTAAGCCAGTTCATTAAATATTTCCTGTAGCTGGGAAAGGCATTGGGATAAATAAACTGACCACTGATTTAAAATAAAACACAGTAAAGTTTTTGAAAAGCTTTGTTTTTCCTGCTGATTGATTTCTTGTCCAGCAAAGCCTGAGGAAGGGGTTAAGTAGAGGTCTTGAGGGACCACTTGACATCTGCTACACTTGTGACTTTTTGATCTTGTGTTTTTTTTCCCCTTGCTTTGAGGGATGCCTTACAGTAAAGACCATGTGTGCCTGTGTGTGTTTCCCAGAGATGGCCAAGGCTTGGGAGGGGCAGAGCGGCCAGGGGAGCAAAGAAAACAGCTCCTTGATGACAGATCAAATGAAGGAAAAAAAGAGGAGAAAAGGGATTACATGCTCTGTAATCATGATAATAGGAAGGAAAACACTGGGGGTCTCAAGTGTGAAAGCCTTTATCCAGAGGAATGTAAGTGTCAAGGAGGATTTGATATTATAAGCCAAAACTCCCGGAGCACCCCAGAGAGTGGCCCTCACCTTCTCCTCCAGGTGCAAATGGGCATTCCCCATATCTGTGGTGCATTTCTCCTCCTGGGCACCACAGGCAACTGTGTGGAGGCCTGGGACCCTGGGTAACCCTGGGGTCCTGGCAGGAGTCTGAGCACCCAATGAGGCGAGAGGCAAGCTTAGGGCAGGTAGTGGGAGACCACCTGTCTCCTGGAGAAAGCCACTGCACTGGCCTTCTGTTCTGACCATTTTGGAGCGTGACATCTAGATTCTCATACTTCTTCCTCTCAGCTGGTTTTTTTTTCGTGTGTGTGTATGTGTTTGGTTTTTTGTTGGTTTTTTTTTTCCCCACCATCTATGGTGTTTCATCCTTAGGGGGATGGCAGCACTCAAAATTTGTAAATGCTTCTGGTTGAAAGGATTGACTGAAATCAGAGAGCCCACAAAAAGTCACCAAGTTTTATTAGTAAATACACACTTGGGATGGAAATTGGTTAGTCCCTGACCTACTATATAAGCACAAAGCAGTGGACTTTGGATGAAGGGGTCAGCTGAAAAGGATGAGACAAAGGAAAATAAGAATTAAAGAATGAGAGAGAGAAGGAGAGCAAGAGAGTAAAAAAGAGAGCAAGAAAAAGAGAGAAGGAGAAAGAAAGAGTGAAGGCNAAGGAAGGAAGGAAGGAAGGAAGGAAGGAAGGAAGGAAGGAAGGAAGGAAGGAAGGAAGGAAGGAAGGAAGGAAAAGATCCTGTTCTTTCTCACAGTCTATTATTACCAAACATCCTTGCTTGGTTCCATAGCCATCCTGCTATCAGTATTTCAGGCAGAAATGGGATTCTACATTCCTTCACTGTCCCCACCACCTTGTGGCTCCCATAGTTAAAAAAATGGTTGTTTACAAGAAGGCAATTCAGGTGCTTGGTGTCTGGATACCATCACGGGGGCTGCAGCTGTTAGCATGGAGTTGTCTGCCTTGGAGGTACCTGACATCAGGAAGAAATTGATGCTTCTTTGCTCACTGAGCCACATGCATTTACTTGGGTCTTTTTCATCTTATATACTTCCTGGGGAAAAAGGAGGAAACTTGTTTCCTCAGTGAAGTTCATTGTTTATTGTGATATTTTGTAAATGAACAACCTGTTTAACTCATCATTTACTCATCCTGCAAAGATCAGTTTCTTCCCTTTTTCTCCCATCTTCTCTTCCCACTCCTTTCTCTTCCACCTTCTTTAACTAACTGACCTCCATTCCCAAACTGCATCTCAGTGATGAACTTGATCAATCATTAGCCTCTAGAATCCCACAAACATGGATGTTCAAAACTGCACTCAGGTTTTAACCCAACAGCATGGCTCCATCTCCAGGTCTGTGACATTAGGATTTACAAAATAAGGAGCAATAAGGTCACCTTCATGTGAGCAGAAGGGTCAATTTCCTTTTGTTGATCCCACTTTTCCTTTGAAACAGCTATTTCCCAGGAACGGGTGTATCACAGCTCCTTGTAATGTGGAATTTCCCCAGCCCTCCTTGCTGCAGCTGTGACAGATAGTTGTGTAAAAGCTGCTGGCCGATGTGCAGGCATCTGGAAGTTGCACAGTGACAGGCTCAAATGAGAAGTCATCTTGCTTTCATGTGGCACGATTTCTGTAAAGCTGGGGTCTCCAGTGAGGACTTAAACTAATCTCACATAGTTTATGAGTGAAAATCCATTTACAATGAGAATGACCCCCACTGACCAAAAGTTTAAACAAATGCCCTCTGTATGCTTTTCCTACAGTGGGGATCAAGTTCCATAGGTATGATGTAAGCAGGCCTCAAACAAGCCTCTCACCTACACACAGAACAGAAATCATTTGCAAAGAAAACTGAAATGACAGCCATATGCATGGAATGTTTTATATGCTACAGCCAGGCTTGCAGACTCCAAGGAGGAGGATCTTCTGATCTGTCGACGCAATTGAAAACAGGTGTCCGACATGCTGCACATAAAGAACTATACAGGCAATCTGGGAGCTCTCCGGAGATTCTTTCAACTTTTGAAAATATGGAGACGACTTCCCAGCCCCCAACCCCATCTTTCCCTCCTCCCAGAAATGAGGAAACTGCTAGGCCATGGTGATGCTGCCCCATTTAGTGAAAGAAAATGTGAAAAAGATTAAGGAGGATCCATCAAAATGTCAGCCTGATGTTGAACTGCTGGAAAAAAAGCTTTTCTTAATTCAAGTGTCTGTCACAAAGACCTGGGTGACCTTGTTTTGCAAGTGAAAGCCTTTGACTGTGACCCAGGCTTGCTTCCGGTGTCCGACTCCTATTTAGCAAATAAACTAAAAGTACTGCCCATATTTATGGTAAACATCTGATTAGGTTCTACCAGAAAAAAGAAACACAGCTGGATAATACAGGACCAGATTAAGTTTCCCTTTTATTTGTTGTCACAAAATGCTCCCAATCTTTTTGAGCTCTAAGGCTCGTTAAGTAGATGTTTTAAAATGGTGCAACAGACAACGCAGCTGTATTTCATTTATAGATAAATGGATGCAATAATGTAATAACCCAACTAGATATGTTGACTCATGAGCTAATTTAGGTGTAGATGTTACGGCACTTGTGCAGCTGGAAATGTTACCATCACACAAATCAGTTGCAGATTAATGGAGTCAGGTCCCTGTCTGCACTAGGAAGAGATTAAAGGCCCCAGTCAAATATAAAAACAAGTTCTGAAGAGTTATTGTAAGTTTAAGCAGTATTTAAAAATATTTTTCCAACCACAATGCAAACTGTAATATGAACCTGGAATTGCTTAACTATATGGTGATTTGGCAATTTTATATGTAATGGATTCATAAAGCTGAGAACATGGATAAACATAAAAGACCACAGTCTATTGTTTAGAAGGTGAGACAGAGGTGAGCATTTTCTCTCCTATTATTTGTTTTGGTACTGAATTATATCAGTAAATCTGTCCGGTTCTCTGTTTCCCAGTGTAGTTCTCAGGTAATGGTATAATATAATGGTATTTGCATTTTTAATTATTACTATAACTGTCCTAATGTTTTCGTAGTAGTAGTTATTACTACTACTACTAACTCTTGGGCCTGCTGATATTTGGTGACATGACTGAACAGAAGGTAGAGGAAATCTCCTTTCTTCTCTGCATGTCCCTGACAACTTTTGCCCACTTTGCCTCCTTGGAAGAGAGCAAAAATGTTTATACATTTTCTGAATATTTCCTGTAATCTCTGGAAAAAAGCGAAAACGTAGGCAATTCTGAAGTTTTATTTTGACAATTCTTATCACTAACAGTGTAGCAACACTTAAATGTAGGAGTATATTCTCAAACATTAACTGGTGAGTCACTTTGTATATGCCTCCGTGTTGGTTGCAGTGAACTTGATGCTAGTGATCAGCTTTTCTGAAGATAATTAATGGATGAATCAAAAAGTAGTGTCAGAAAAAACAGGAAAAATAGGGCTCCTGTGAATTTATGCCTCAAAGCTGAGTTGTCTGTCGCTTTCTGAAGCACAAATGCTAACCAAGGCTTTTCCTCTCTTTGGGATGGTCACGTATCTCTCACCCATCTGAGGACAGATCATGGTTGAATAAAGCCTGTAGCCTCTGACTCATTGCTCTCTCCCCACTCTTTTACTATCTCTTTACAGAAGATGCATGAAAGTGTTTTGCAGTATGTCCTCTGCACATTGGCTAAAACTGACAAGCAATGGCAAGGTAACAGTACTCAGAGGCACAAACAGGCAGATGAACAGAGGCACATAAAAGCACATTTCCTCAGGAAACAGGCTGAAACTGTTTCCTTGACTTGTTTCTGCCAATCCATCTGTCTTCACTGGCTTTGCTTTCTGTCTCATGCTGCTCGTTTCAATAACCATCGAGAAGGATTACACTGAAAATAATAATGGGTTAGACAACAGCTTTAAAGATTTAAATTTTTTTTTTTATATGAATGCATTATAGAAAGTAATTTGGGATCTCTGTGAATCTTATTTACCAGGAAGAAGTCAGTTCAGGCTGAGTATTTCCAGACTGGCAAGAAAATGCTAGCCATATCCTTTTCTTGTGAAAATGGAGACATTTCTGTGGCTGGTATTTGATTCAGCAATTTCACAGCAATGGGTCTAATGCAATTTATCTATGGTCTTAGAGCATCCAATTTCAGTCACTCCTAAAGAATGCCATCATGAGTTTATTACGCAGTTGATATAATTTTCTCTGTGAACATGAGAAAAGGAAACTCTTGGCTAGAGAGAAAGTGTAGGAAATTAGAATTAGTGTTAGAATCCAAAGAATTATATATATAAATGTACAGACTTAAACATATATTTGGACTTTATTGCTTAGTTTTTTACTATTGATCTGTGTTTGGTTAGTGGAATGATTGCTAATTGAATATCTGTACTTAATTGCTGATTGCTGGTAGAATGAGCAAAAAATTTTACCCATTAATATATAGTACAGGTAAGACATCTCACAGTTAAACACTTTGGAATTGTAAGTGGCAACATATGAACCATTATTTGGGGAAAACCTGATTCTTTGACTATAACCAAATGTGACGTTATGAACATGTGGAAAGTAAAACTGACCACAAATTCCATCTGGGATGTTCCAACTGACATCCCATTCCATCTATAGGACTATTGTGGGACAGCTTCTTGCATTTTTTTGCAGTGTGAAGAAACCAGGCTTTTCCTTGAGTACCCCATCTTATTTTAAGGTGGACATGAGTACAGTTTTTTATTTGTTTATACCCTCCTTTTTCTTAAATCTTGTCCTTCTGTTTAATATAATCTATACTTTGAAATTGCTTAGTTATTTTTATATTTATTACTGATGTTATGGGAAGGAAAAGCAACATTTTCTTAAGTCTGGCTGTACTTTACCCAGACTGTTTAGGTGCTCAACAAGACAAAGCACAAAAGCAGAGATTTGAAGGAGCACTCCAAAGAGGTTAAAAGGGTGGATAAAACTGTGAGTTATAGATATGCAGCAACTGGCCTTAACCTGAAACCGTGTTAGGATGAGTGGTGTGTGTAGAATCACATCAGTTCCAGAACATGGAGTTCAAACCCATGATGCTTCAAAGCAATGGTTTCTATTTCAATGCAAATTTGACAATGATAGATGTTAATCACACTCCTTAACGAAGAACCAGAGGCATAAAAGTGAGTAGTGTGGCATATGAATCCCATAAAATAGAAAAGAACCACATGCAGTAGACATACTTAACTTCTCGGGAAACCAATCAACACCTCTAAAATGTGGCTACATGGTAGCATACAATACTTCAAACTTAGCATAGTCTGCAGTTAAAACAAGAACCGGGTTTTACAAAAATGTCAGTTACGACTGGAGGAAAAATAGAGCAGAATTAGTTGCTGAACTGAAATAGCTTTCTTGATAACAGAAGGGTCAAGAAAATAAATTACTAGCTCTGGAAATCAGATTTTTTTTTTTTTTTCCATTCTCCGCTATTAAGAGGAAAAACTGTCTGCTCTAACCCTGATCCTGAAAGGGTTTAATTTACTTGCCCAATTTCAGACATGAGTAGTCTCAGTGACTTCAGACGGAGGGTAGTCCTGCTGAGATCAATGGTGGTACTCACATATATAACCTTAAGTACATGCATGCATCTTTTCAGCACCCAGATCTCAAATGCCTACCAGAGAAATAAGTACACCTGGAAATAAATATCAAAGTTCCAAGAGAATCTTTTTTCCGGACTGAGATGACTATTCAGGAAATGGACACAATAGCTCATATGTGATACATTTTATCACTTCTGAAAAGCGTAAATGGAATCACTTGTGGAAAGTGCAGGAAGATTATAGTGCAAGATTTAGGGAAATTGCAGTCTACGAGTCTCCTTCTCTCACCAATCACACGTTTTCTGGGATCATCAGAGTTTTTCCAAATGTCTCTGTGAGTGGGGTTTTAGGTGAAGTCAAACATTTATAGGCTCAGAAATTTGTCCAAGGTTCTCATTTTATTTCAATATGAACTCATGTTACTTCTGTTGAAAATTCTACTGACAGTCTCATACACATAATTTATGACATTTCCTATCAAGATGTTTAGCTGAATTAGAAACACTTGTGAAGAAGCCCGTCTGCAGCCAGTTAAAGAGCATTTTTGTAGCAGAGGTGAGGGCTGTTGAGGCAACAAAGGAGGACTCATCTTACTTTTATTCCAATGGCTGTTGACCAAGCAATTGCAGCATAAACTGCTTACAGCTGTGGCTTTTGTTACGGTGACAAAGAACGTGTTTAAGGATAGACAGAAAGCTATGCTGTGTGCTAGTTTACAATGACCATGCAGTTTATACTCCAAACAGCCCAAAGCATATTTCTGCAACTTCCAGATTTCTTGGTGAAGTAGCAATGATTTGTTCTCCCTTCCTGGTCATCTGTTTTACTGAGCTGTTTACCTGTGTGTCTCTCCTGCTTTCCCACCATGCTATGCCTCCTTGCTCACAGACATGGTTTTAGGCATGTGAGCACTTCTATTTAAAAATATAAAACTAAAATTAGAGATGCCTTTAGATTTGAAGGGCATTATTGCTTACCTAGTGCAGAGAATGTGGTTGGCACCAAATGGGAGCATTTTAATTGCTAAAATACATCGACCTGAGCCCTTTTAAAAAGTCAGCTTATTTATCTGTGCAAACCAGAGATTTAGCTCTCTGTTTTTATACAGTTGTCTTTTATTTGGGTTCTGTACTACCCTCCAGAGATACGTTAATTTCACAAGAAAATATTAAGAACTGGCTTCCTTGCAAAATTGAATCATTGTCTGCCGTCAGGTTGTCCTTGCCTGGGTGCAGAATCCAGGGTGTGAACACTCACCCCTTTGTCCCTACTGAATTATCTGGATGCACAGTGGGACACAGGCCAAATTTATTTCATGTTTAGCTGTCTGCAACACAGCTCTCAGTTGTAAGTCGGTAGTCCACTCTGCCTTCATGGTTAGTAGATAAGCAGCTCCAGAGTTTGCCTGTCTTCAGATGAGATTTACTGCCCTCTTGAGGTATTTATCTTTCTCCTCCAAGAACAGAAGTAGCTTAAAAGACCTCGTGCCCTTGTGTAGGAAGTTTGTATCAACGACAGCCAGCTGACATAACTTGTTGCCCTAAGTAGCACGGGCTGCAATCCTCTGAAAAGCTCGCCACCTTCTGCACAGGCAGTTTAGAAACTGTTGAAGAAAGTGGCAATATTAGTTGAAAGCAGTTTGGATTATCCTGTTATGATGTGGCCATATGGTATTTCCTTATGTCATGGTGCTCTGCTATATGATAGCATGCTGCAATGAAGCACCCAAGAAATGATTCATGGAACATAATTCATGCTTGCTTTTACTAGAACACCATTGACAAGCACTGCCTCTGATGACTTCAGGTGCCAAGTCTTCTTGAAAATGCACCACAATGAGTTGGAATAAATGGACACCTGGCCAAATTTGCTAATTTCATTTGCCAATTTCATTTTTTCTCTAGCTGGTAAGATTTGTTTCAGTCTGGCTCCTGTCTCATATTCTACTGGGTTACTAACCTGATAACTTTGGTTTGAATTCTTGCTCATTGGTGTTGCCTGGATTTATTCTACCTGTGTTACAAAGACAGCAGTTGGACTGGAAACACTCAGCTCTTTGAAGGCCCACAACATTACAGCCAAAACCCTCAAAAGAGTTTTGAAAATCATGGCCACTGGGATGGTAGTAACCTATCCCTGGGGAAATAACTTGTCATGCCTTTCTACAGAAGACTCTATTGCCTCTGAGGCTTCTGCTTTTGATTTTCTTTTGGTTAGAGAGTTTATTTCAAAGTTCACTTCCAGATTAAAAATGTCATATTTTGATCCACAAAAGCCTTTATTTCAATGAAGTAATTTAGTTTACCCTGTTTAGATACAATCATACATGTCTGATCTTTGATATCAGGCAAGTTATAGCCTATGTATATAGGAAAGAGACTGCTTATGGGTTTTTGTTTGTTTTTTGTTTTGGTTTTTTTTTTCCTATGAGAGAAATAGATTAAACTGGACAGAAGAGATACATTTTTGGTGAATAAAAATAAGAAAGAAATTGGTTAAAACTCCCTTGCATGATCCTTAATGACTATTTTTTAGAAAAAAATATACCTGCAGAAAACCACAGAGGAAAGATAATATGAGATAAAGATATCATGGGAATCTTGCACTAATCAAAATCTTCTGTGACTACCTTATTAAGATACTTGCTTTAAGAACAAAACATATGGTAGAAGCTTCAAGGAGATAGACTCTTTAGCTCACCACCAACAAAAGTGTAAAATGCTCACTGTTCCTTCAAATATTTAAGTAATGTTTTCTTAGGGTGTTTCATTCACTGGCAAACATGGTGATTTGTGAAGCACAACTAATGTGTCCCTGGGAAGTTCCAGCATGAAATAAGACTAGGTGTGAAAGCCTGTCAGGGTCCAAAGAGATATGATTTAAGGGGAAGCACTCCCTGAAAATGTGAGGATGAGTGTTACTAACTTAATCCATATGACAATGTCTCCCCCGAAATGTATGACAGAATATAGGGCAGAAATGCATGAGACAGACATTAGTCATTGTCCACAGGTAATATTTTTTCCATGAATTTATCAGCAAGCATTGCCATGCTGTGTTTAAAACATTTGTAAAACAGATCAGTATACAAAGATGAAAATATGTTTACTTGCAGATGCACACCTTCTTGGAAAATTTAAAAGAACTTGTTTTATTACAAACAAAACTTACACAGTAAGCCTTACACAGTAACAGAAACAACTGAAAGCTAACTGGGCAGATATAGAGGGCAAGAATGTGGCTTTTTGCCACCGATACTGTTATATGTATAAGTAGATATATGATATAATTTTCTGGGGTTTCTCTCTTTCTTTTGCAGCATGAGTATTGCCAAAAGCAGAATGCCCTGATTTTTTGCAGGTGATCTTAGATTTGCAGCACAAAACCATAATATATATAACACTTACAATTTAATCTAATATTAGACTTTACAGAATACATCTATACAAGCACAGAAAAAAAAATACAACCTCCATTCAATATGTAATCTTGGGAGAGAGCTAGACCTGGGGAGAGCTATGGCATCATCTAATCCCTCTAAACAGCAAGGATTAATTTTGGTAGTGAATATGGGATATTAGTTCATGGCACGATTGAAAGAATGCATCTTGGTTTTGGGACCAAGTATGAGATAGTATGAGATGTGCTAGAGAAGCCTTTGCATTGTAAGGTTGACAATACACCTTGGACAGAAGTACTTGAAAAAGGGACAGAGGAGTGCAAGAGGGAGCCTTAACTCTGCTGCCTAAGTCCTTATCTGCTCCCTGCCCCACTTGACAATAAAAGAAATGACTTTTGGGCAAGTCTGACATAGTTCTGTTAAAGATAGTTATGGTCAGAGTAGGTGGACCAAGAACACCCCTGCACTGACACAGTGCCCCTGGGACACATGAGGTGATACTGCTGTGCCTGTAAACGAGAAGTGCTTCTATCAGCTGCTAGTCCAGCTGACGTGGCTTACCCGAGGCAAAGGTGCTAATCAGTTCCTTCCAAGAAACACACTTAGGCACTGGGACATCTTTGTGCAAAGTGTCAACTGACTTGTTCCGGTGCTCTAGCTAATATAAGCATTTTGAATCCCAAAGAAAGCCTCTAAATAAGTCACAAATGCAACAGGCAAATTGCGCCTGGCTATAACTAGACAATATCTTACATATCTTTTAGAGTTAAAGCAAATTGGTATTATAGTAGATGAAATCCATTAAAGTACAAGCTGAGAATTTCAAAGTAAATCTAGCATCCTTCTGTGGCTATTCTTTCTTTTACAACCTGAAAAAACGTGATTCACTGCTGTCTTCTTAAAAATATCAAAATGAAATTCAAGTACTTAGTGCAGAACTTAGACCATGCTGCTCTCTCCCTGCCTGAAACTGTATATAATTCTCATCCAAATAAGGTCTATAAAGACTTTTCTGTGGTTAGTAGAAGAGGGAATAGTACTTTTGCAGTGCTGCTTCCATTCTTCCCCTGTATTCTGTTTTCTTTGATATTGTAATTTCATTTGTTTTAAGCTAAAGAACAACAGAAATAAATTGTGCAACAATGTATCATCAATTTGCAGCCACACAAAACTTAATGCAAAGGACAGTGGCCGTATGGAATCATCTATATTTAAGAACATGCCATGCTGACAACATGTTTTTGCTGTTTTTACTGTGAAACAAGAACACACAAAACATCTGCTTATTCATCCACTGATGTTTTCTTGTTTTATATAGCTGAAATAATTTCACCAAAAAGGTGAATTGAGCTCCTATGTTGCATCAAGCTTACATTATATAAGATGTGCAACATCTTATGATTTTGCAATTCAGTCTGAGCACATGTATGGGGAAAAAGATGTAATACTTTTACTGGGGGAAAAAATCCACTTCAGGACTTAGGAGAGTATTCACAATATATAGAAAAGAGTGAATGAAGGGTACAGGTGGTTAGGTTGCTTTGATATTTGACTTCCCTTGAAAGTCACACATCTTGAAATTTTCTTCTGAATTGAAGAGCGGTAACAGTAAATAAAGCTACTTCTCTTATGTAATCACAGGTTGATTAGGTTCAAGTGTGATATAGAAAACATGCTAAAATAACATGTAGTGGCTTGACCGTGGCCAGACACCAGGCAGCCAACAAAGCCACTCACTCACTCACCTCTGCAGCTGGACAGGGGAGAGAAAATTTAACAAACACTTCAATTTAACAAAGGATTGACATAAGGACAGGGAGAGATCTCTCATCAAATGTCATCATGGGCAAAACAGGCTTTAATTAGAGGTATGAATTGAATTTATTACTAGCAAAATCAGAGCAATTATGCAATGATCAGAGAAATTATTTCTCATTAATAATGAGAAAACACCTTCCTCCCACCACTCCCTGCTTCCCAGCTCTATCCCCTCCCCCAGTGGCACAGGGAGACAGGGAATGGGGGTTATGGTCAGTTCATGATCCGTGGCTTCTCCCACTGCTCAGGGAGAGGAGTCCTTCCCCTGCTGCACTGTGGGGTCCCTCCCATGGAGACAGAGCTCCATGAACTTTTCCAGTGTGAGTCCTTCCCACAGGCAACAGTCCTCCCCAGACTGCTGCAGCGTGGGTCACCCTTCCACAGGGTGCAGTCCTCCAAGGACAGGCTGCTCCAGCCTGGCAGCAGGGCCTCTCCCTCCATGGGTGTCCCAAGGGGTCACAGCCTCCTCCAGGCATCCACAGGCTCCAGTGTGGGCTCCTCCATGGGCTGCAGGTGGATCTCTGCATTCCCCATGGAACTCCACGGAATCCATGGGTTGCAGGGGCAAGGCTGTCTCACCATGGGCTGCAGGGGAATCTCAGCACTTGGAACATCTCCTGCCCCTCCTGCTTCACTGACCTCAGTGTCCACAGGGCTGTTCTTCTCACACGTTCTCACCCTGCTCTTCTCTGGCAGCAATCACAACTGGGCAATTACAAAAATTTTTTTCTTTCATCTTAAATCTGTTATCACAGAGGCATTATCACCATTTATAACTGGCACAGTCTTGGCCAGCAATATGTCAATCTTAGGAGCCACAAGGGATTTGCTCTGCTGGATATGAAGGAAGTTTCCAACAGCTTCTTATAGAATGAACCCTTGTAGCCCTTGCCCCCCAGAAAAACAGTTTATGTGAACACAATACATAATGGAAAATACTATATAAAACTAAGAATATGTAATGACCTGCTCCTGAAATGGGACTATAATGGCCATGATTTTTTTGAAATGTTAAGTACAAGAGAAACATGTCCCAGGGATGAACAGATACATCAGTGAGTTACTAAAAAGCACTGTACAGGTGAAGGTGTTGGCTATGGGATTTACTAGTTCAGCTTTCTTCTACTTTTGAAAGTACTTCTATTCCTCTAAGCCTGGTAGCTTGTCCCTGTGTTATTAAAAAAAAAAAAAAAATCCCAATAATTTCTTCAAACTATTCCTGATACAAATTATCAGACCTGGGCCATCTCCTCCATTGAGCATTCCCTCCTTTTCACCAAGGAGTCTAAGCATATTTAGTTTCTCTTTATATGGAAGCTGTCCCATGTCTTTGATCACACATGCTGCTGTTTTCAGGCTGTATATCTTGGGGCACAAATAGCCATTTAAACGAAAGGACATCGTTTGTGAGGGGCTTCGCTCCTCTCTGGCAGCAGGTGAGTAACATCAAGTCACAACAAACCACTAATGTGTTCCACCTTGGCTCTGACAGAGCACTGATGGCTTTCTATTTCCTCCAGCATCTGCATGCTGGGCCAAATGAACAGTGTTTCTCATGTGTGGTTAGTGTTTAAGACCTCATTGTGTACACAGCCTTGAAAAATGTATTTTTATAGGTAAGCACCTCATAAAATATTTTTCTGAAGACATTTATCAAGAGAGACTTTGAGAAACTGTAAGGAAAGGGAAAGGAGAAGGTGGGGGAAACACATGTTCTTTTCAGCTGCCACAAGGTCCTGCAGCAGCAACCTTCATGTGAGAGGTGACACTTTGCACGTTATAACAGGGAATCAAAAGATTTATACTCAGCACTCCATATATATGACTGTCTATGGCATCATTTTGAAAGGATGATTATTGGTTTGACATGAGGGATTTTTTTACATTAAATGCTGAAATTTCTCTATGTACATAGCCATAATCACGTGATGCTGCTTTTTCTTACTGCATAGCATTTAATAATAAATAATCATAATAATGATACTTATCCCATTTGTTTTCCAAGATCCCCTGGGACTGTTATTTATCACTTGATATGAATGCTCCCTGCCCCTCTTCCTCTGCTTACAGATGCATATAAAAGAAGTGCAGACATATTGGAAGTGCCGTACTTAATTTGGTGGCAGCTCTGTTTATTATTATCTCCCTGAGCTGTGTTAATTGTAGTTCAGTTGTTGAGAAATTATAAAACCAGAAGCCATAGGTCCCCTGCTGGGATTCTCTGTGGGATCTCCCATTTTCTACTCCCAAAGGCACAATGTGTTCAAAAGCAATGCACAGACTGTGGCAAAGATGTCAAGCAACACCTCTTAAATTCTTGTGTAAGTTGAAGCACTCCTTGAGTTTAGACAGGATCACTTATTAAATATGTTCTCTATTCTTGAGTTTACATGGCAGCTTGGGCTTCCCCTCATGCACATGCAAGGTGGGAAGATGGGGAGATGGAAACAAAAATTAGACAGGGGCTTACTACAGTTAAAGAGAAAGCTCTGATTGTGTGAAGTATTACAGCAAAACACCTGCAAAGTGCAACCTTTGTTCATATCTGGTTTCTGAAGAAAAGTTTCTCTGCTAATTTGAGGTACATACAACAGAATAATTTCTCATCTTTTCCTCCTCTCTCCATATTATTAATCTTACAGATGAACAAGCCATTTTGGGATAAAAAAGGAACTGGGCTCAACTACAGTTATTTTGTGAACTACTAGTTTCAGTTGGGTGTTTCTGTCCAAAATTTGAACTTCATGCTTTTGGTTTTTTTTTTTTTGTTTTGTTTTGTTTTGTTTTTTTTTGTTTTTGTTTGTTTGGTTGGTTGGTTGGTTGGGGTTTTTTGTTTGTTTGTTTGTTTGGTCAAAACTGTTCCAAAGGAAAGAAGTCAGAAGTTCTGAAATACCACCTGAAAAATGAAGTGCATAACTACATGTATGCAAGGATTTAAGTATTCCAGAAACTGACAACTGATAAAAGCTTGTCTAGCTTCCTGCAGCTGCTTCTGTAAAAGACTTGGCTGGTAAAGGCAAGACTTAGAGAAGAAATGACGTGTGCCCCAGCTGTGACCAGACTTTCCCTGAGTGAAGTTCTGGTCCTGCAAGACTCCTGCTGCTGTAGCTGTCATGCCCTCCCCCATCCATGCAGTCAGCAGTAAGGGTTATTTCACAAGCTCAGAAAGCAGTAAGAAGTCTTTTGCTTTCTCCCCATGTCATTATATTCTAGTTCTTAGAGTCTTTTGGCCTTGCCTTGACCCAACCTAGCTCACTGGAGAAGTCCAGCCTCACCTGACAGCAGTTGTCAAAGAATTTTTCTTCTCCCTGCTTTCTTCATCAAAATGAACCTCGATTGTAAATCACTGGCTTCTCTTGTTAAAAACACAGGGACAGCTTTTCTAGTAGCTTGCTGGGACAAGCACAAAGTTCAAGGGAGTTATGACCTGTTACTAGGGATTTCCTCAGGTCAAAAATCAATATTAGAAAAAGAGATAATGGTAGCATCAAATCTGAAATGCCTTTACTGTATACTAGATACAAATAAAGTTAAACACAAGCTTTCATTTCCTAACACATTTTCCTTCTATGTACCTTTCTCTTCAGGTATGTTTTATATATATATATGTATAAATTATTTTCTTCTTTTTTTTTCTCTTACATTTCTATTTTTTTCCCCTATCTCCTGCAGTTCACTCTATACCTGTGCCTTTCTTGTAAAGTTTACTCTGCTCTCCTATTTCACAGTCCTGTTAACCTTTTATCCTCTGTTTGGCAGTTCCCTCCATTAGCATATCTTGTTCAGTTGTGAGGGGAAGCCGTATGACAATCAGCGGGGATCACTTGGCTTGCTCATCCCAGAGGACACTGAGGGGACACCTCAATCCTTCTTGTGAGGGAAAGAGCAGGGGCAGGTGCGGATCTCCTCTCTGGTGAGTGACAAGACCTGAGGGAGCGCATTGCGGGGGGTTCAAGCTGGATATCAGGAAAAGGTTCTTCACTCAGAGTGTGGCTGGGCACCAGAACAGGCTCTCCAAAACAGGTCACAGCATGAGCCTGACAGAGTTCAAGAAGCATTTGGACAATACTCTTGGGCACATATTGTTTTTCTTGGGTTGTCTTGTGCAGGGCCAGAGTTGGACTTGAAGAACCTTGTAGATCCTTTCCTACTCAGGATATTCTATGATTCTATGACTTGCTTCTTTACAGATATGTTCTGTACATTCATAGATGAGAAGTTTTCTGGTGCAGCTATTTTTAGTTTCACTCTGGAAAACCAGCTGAGTGCTGTTGGCACCAATCTATGGTTTGGTTGCAGGGTGTTTCTCCAACAATCTATGCAATTTGGGGAGAGAGCAAATAAGTCTAGCAATAGTGAAAATCCTAGCTCAGATCACAGAAGTCCTGTGTAATTATCCCATGACTCCACAGGTAGGACTGAGCCTCTGGGTGGAGGCTAGGAGCATTCTTCACATAAATCATTATACTCTTGCCTACCCAGCTGGTTATTGTGTTATGAGCAGTGCTGGCCAGAGCAAGTGCTTTTCAGGACAAGATGCTGAATGCAGAAGTCTCAGCAGATCATTTTGGGTATATGCTGACATTGCAGAGTTCAGATGATCCAGGAGTCAGTGCTGTACAAGCCTCTTTAAACAAAAGCTGTAATCCAACAGCATGTGCTTGGAAGCGAATTTAAACCAAAGTGTTGAACCTTGCTGCGTTCCCCTGCTGACTAAGTTATGCAGCAGCTCGAAGGTAACAGAGAAACTGTTTCTTTTTTCCAGCTGGATCAGAGGAAACCAGGCTCAGAAATGGCAATGAATCTCTCCAACCACATGCATTTGTCCCTTGAGACTACTGAGTTGGTTCCGTATTTTGTTCCTTTAAAGAACAAAGCAGCTGGAACAGAAACTTTTACCAACACTAAACCATCTTGAGTCTCATACACTGTCACTTTGTCCTCAAGATCACAATAATGGCAGGATTCCTAAACCCATTGCCTCACTCCCATAACATCCACTCTCCCGCACTTATGAAACGTACCATGATATGCAAAAAACCATGAACTTTATAAACAAGTTTTTTGTTGTTGTTTTTTTGTTTGTTTGTTTGTTTTGTTGTTTGCTTTTTGTTTGGGTTTTTGGTTTTTTTGTGGTTTTGTTTTTTTTTTTCCTTTAAGTTCTGGGACATTCACAAAGGTTATGAAGCAGAACATTCCATGAATTCATGTGCCTCTGTATGAAATCTCATTTGCATTTCTCTTTACTAAGGTAGTGTGTTGTTTTTGATGCCTTCACCAATTGCACAGACACTATTTTTTAAGACTTATTTCCAAGAAGAAGTAGAAGAAATAGACAACAGAAAAGACCATTCAGTTCCTGGTTTGTAGGTGATAGTATTTTGTGCTTTGCTTCTCCTCCCATCTCATAACAATGTTAAGACCAGGTGAAAAGGTCATCATCTATACAAGAGAAGAGATTTTTCTCTCCTCAGCTGGACCACTTTCTGTTACTCTACACTGACAGCAGTCTTTTCAATGATCATGAGAATAACTGTTTGCAGTGAAAAACTATCTGTTTTGGCCTGTCTGACAGAGGTGAGGTGTGTCCAGTTTCTGAGATCTTACCTGTGATACCCCAAGATTTGCAGACGGCATCCCAGACTGAAAACTCACATTTTGTGGATGTAATTGTCTGCAGAGGGTAGTAAGCTGCTGTGACTTGCATGCCCAGCTGTACTGATTTTAGTCACACAGAGACATGCCAAAATAAAGAGTGGACTGTGGCCCAGAATTATAATTGCTTGTTTAAGAGAGGTTTCATGTTGAAAGTTGTCTGAGGGCACTTCCTGGATAGCCCTAGGTGCAGCCACTCAGCATCCCACAGTCCTGCTCCAGCAGAATACACCAAGAACACTCCTTACCCTTGAGTATCACTGCCAAGAGCAAGTGACAAAGATGTATTCAAGTCTAGGCTGGTAAAGAAAAGGGATAGATAATTCCCAATGATTTGCTGTATTTTCTGAATTGACATGTATTCTCTCATAGACAGTACATTTCAGATTCAGATTCAGATCATGTTTAAAGGTCAAAGTTTTACTATTGTTAATGAAAGACCCCCTGAACCTCATATGATCTGCTGCTAGACAAGGATCTACCACACAAGAACTCCTATGCTTTATCTAGATTGTGCTACAAGAGGAGAGCTGTACTTGAAGGTATTTGAATGAATTTTTTCTACTGTTAAACAGAGCTCTGCATGTAACAGAGTAGCTCTATCTATTTATATTCTGGCTTCTTTCTACATATATAGTAACTCCAGTAAAATTTTCCTTTTGCAAATTAGAA
This sequence comes from Polioptila caerulea, assembly GCA_013397295.1. Taxonomy (NCBI): domain Eukaryota; kingdom Metazoa; phylum Chordata; class Aves; order Passeriformes; family Certhiidae; genus Polioptila; species Polioptila caerulea. The sequence continues at coordinate 105,589 of VYXF01009874.1, read as the reverse complement.
GCTTAGACTAATGCATTTTATAAACTAATTTTTTTTCTCTCCCTGAAGTTTTATATTTTTTCATTACAAAGCCCGAACATTTTGGCATTTATTTCTTTCACAAAGCTTTAAAGCAGCAGCTTTGCTTACTGCCAGCATGACACAATGCAAAAACATACTGTTCCTTACAAAAAAGAGAGGAAATTTGAAAAAGTGAGGAAAGGAAAGAGAGGGGCCAGGACCTCTTAACTCTGGTCAGACCATCCTTGGACTCCTTCTGAGCCCTGTAGGGGGCTGGCAGGAAAGAATTTGTAGCCACAGGGACATGTTATCCAGAACCAAGGGTTGAATTTAATTGTAAGCAGATTTTGCCCGCCTTCTTTTGGATGAATGATGGCCCACTGGCATATAACCTGGCTTGGCAATTTCCCTGCAGTGTCCAGGCTGCCATAAGGAGATACGTAATGTCTAGAGTGATAGGAAACTCTTTAGTGCAGATGGTACAGAGCTGCCTCATAAAATGACTCACTGTGAATCCTTACAGAAATCTCAGCTATAAAAATGATAATGGAAAAAGCACAAGAAAATGCAAAATGTCTTAAGAACTCTTTGTTCCATCTCATGTCTTCCACTTGATGCACAAAAAAGGACATATTCTTCAATCAAACCAACAACTTCTTCCCTTTCATTATTTTTGACTGGCCAGGCAAAATCTACAGGATAAAGTACTGGAATTGTGGAAGGCCGAGGTAACGTGACAGCTGGCAAAGTTCTGACCCTTCCTTAGGGAAGAGAACTGACTTCTTGGGAAATGCTTTGTGCACATAGGCTCTCCTTTCCTCTTTTCACTCCTCTAGTCCTCCCAATAATGGGAGGAAACACTTCATTAGTAAAAGACAACACTTGCATTTTTTTTTTTTCCAAAAGAATCACTGATGTTAGTTCAGAAATAGACTCTGAACCTCTGTGAGTGGAATTCTTCCTGTAATCCCTGAAGTGATTACAAACATGTATTTCAGAACACTGTGCCAATAGTTACATTTTCAGATCTTTCCTTCTTTCCTTTGAATTCTCACACATTTTCACTTACTTTTCAGTATAATTTCTTAAGCATTTTTTAGGACTTACCCCTCATTTAAAGTAATATCTTTACAGCGTTCCAGAATTGTCTGTGACTTTTATTCAATTTTACTGTGTTCAGTAAGGACAGTCAGTAACACAAGACCAGAAGTAACACAAGAATCAGAGAAGAGGGGAGCATTGAATATGCTTTTACCCTTTCTCCTCTTTCCACCACGGGAGATGATATCAGAACACTAAGTAAAAACACATGAGTAATTTTGAAAGAGAAAGTACTATTTGCTTGCAGTTTGCATGTGTTATTGTGATGGTGATACAGGGCACCCTGTATTCTTACTCCATAGTTGCCATGTCAGCATTTTAATGGGGTTGAGCAGCAAATCCTCTAATTTCTCCCACTTACCTCACTTAGCTTAGATTTGTGGAGCAGATCCTATGGGAATAGAACTGAATTTTCTGTAGGAAATTAAAGTTCAGCTCCATTAACTCATCAAGCTCTCTCCAGTCTCTTGCAGGGAAGGCAGGGTCAGAGCAGATGTCTGGTCCTCTGAGCAGCTGCGCTCTGTACAAGAATTTAGGATACTTGGTATAAGGAGTCACAACAGATCCAGTCAAAAATCAGGATTGCTTGGGCCTCTATAGAGCATGAGTGGAAGGGTTTTGACACAAATTGTCCTGTTAAATCACATCCACACCTGTTGCACTCCTTCCCCTGCTCAGCTTTACCTCCTTTACCTTCTCTGGACTGTCTTTCTGCAAGGTCATGTAGCACTACAGAGGTATGACTGGCTTTCAAGGGCCACTGAACAACACTCCTTTCCCCCTCAGCTAACTCACAGTGCAAACATTGTAGAAATCAGCCTCAAGACAAAAAATGCTCTTCTCAGAACAAAACATAATTCTCAAATTGACCTTCTCCATCTGTACTCTCTGTGACTTTCTAACTGTTCCCACATCTTCCTTAACCAACCAGATGTTCCCAGACACTTCATTCTGGAGTTCTAATACCAGAGCATCTGTGAAGAGCCTCTGTAGAGCTGCTTCCAGCTGGCCACTGGGTAAAGCAGTGCTCTCCATGCAGAGAGGTGGAAATGGAAGGGAAGAACCAGTACCTGTGACTTTTGTTGACTGATGGTGTCACTGCGCTATCTGCTTGCCATCTGATGCATGCACAGAATTTCTGTCAGCCCAAGTGTCCTTTTTTTTGCCATGGAGTCCTATTGGGATGAGAAATAAAAATGCTGAGATCTAAGCAAAGCAATAATGACCCTCTTTTGTTTTGTGAGACTCATATTGTGGTACAGTAACAGATTTCAGATTGAGTCCCACCTGCCTGCAATGAAGAAAATGAGACAAGCCGCAGGTCCTCTGGGAGAGGGAACCCAAACACAATCATCTGTGAGGAAACAGGCTAATGTATGCAAAGGGCTCAGCTGTAACAACAGGAGTTTGGACAAGCTTATCTCTCAGTGATCATGTGACCTTCATTTTTTAAACACTCTGGAGAAATACTGGTCTGATACATCAGTATTCAGCTTCATATTGACTTTCAAAGTTGTGATCTCTGCTGGCTAGTGTAATTGACCTAATAGAGGAGAACAGCTGCAGAACAGCACAAGGGCACAACAAGGAGCTTGTGCTTTGAGGAAGCAGATTTTTTTTTGACAACACAGCACTGATTTGTAATCACAACTTCAACTTACCATCCAACAGTTCCCCCTACAATGGAGTTAAGGTTCCCCCAAATTTCAGTCTGAGTCTCTCTGAAGTCATAAGATTCACACCAGTCCATACAAGATAGATAATTTATTCATAAAAAGAAAATTATTTCTGTGTTTGTATTTGATATGCAGTACATCTGCTATTCTGTATTTGTACCACACTACAGAACATTCTATGTGCAGGCTGTAAAAGGTTGACTCTGAGAGGTTATGGGGAGAATAGTCAGAAACACAACCCAGAATCTTTCCCTGCCATGATATAAAACAAACTATTTTCTGTCTGTATAAACAAGTTCATTTCAGAACCAAGCCCCAGGAATGTGGACCTGTGATGAAAATATATAATTCAATTTGAAGTGGAATATTTGGTGATAAAAGTACTCCCAGGAATAATATTTAAAGAAGGATTACATTCTTCCATACCTCAGTTACTTGTCTTCTGGCAAAGTAGACAAACACACTTGGACATTTAACTCACTACATCAGAAATTGAGTATTCCTAAAAATTTCTTTATATGCATACATACTCATACAATTTAAAAATCTGTATAATTGTCTATAACTTTATTTCAGATTCGTTAAACTCCAAGATCACTAAATTTCAATGTGAAAAAAATCACAGAATAAGTGAGATCTTAATTAGATTTGTTAATTAGCTGATATTTCTGCAGAATCCTGTCAGCATTCAAAACTCTTCTGTATGTATGGCTTTATATGATACTAGAATTCCTTGGCAATAGAAAGTTTACAACTAAATTATATAGCAGGCTTTTTATATTGTCTTGTACACATTTTTTTTTTTTTAAGGCTTTGCATATGCAATGAAGACCCTGTGTTCTGTGTATCTGACACCAACTAAAAATGTGGTCTTAAAAGGCTTCAGTGGCAGAAAAGCTCTCCTTTTTTCACCTCTTTAGCCAGCCACTGAATAGATCCACGAAAGAAGCTAGGGTTTGTTTTTTTTCCCTACAGAAATGGCTCATAAAGCTGCATTTTGCTGGGTGGACAAAAATCACTGAACAAATTACAGTGAATTTCCTGCATTGCAATCCTTCAAACCATCTAAGGAAATCATGGTGAGTAATGGTGCAGGTCTGTGCTCTTTCATGTGCTTCATTTCAAGTCCAGACTTCTGTCTCAGTTGACATGGATGCAAGCTGCAAAGTTTGGATTCACTTGGATTTGTCTTTTAATGAGTATTTTGAAAGTTCAGGAGTGTGTATAAATAAGTTATTGGGTTTTTTTCCCCAGACTGTATCATGGGAAGGTTCCCACTGTGAGGTTTGGATCAGATCTGGAGGTTTGGTGTAGTTCTATTTTTGTTGCTAATGTACTAAGTTCACAGCGTTCACAGGCTGCCATAAACGGCCTGTGTTAAACGTGTGCATTGCTAAAACATGCAGAAGACTTGGCTCAAGCTGTGCATCACCTAATGGAAGCCAGCAAAACTGTGGGCTGGAAAGAACCCCTAGCTGCAGTATATGACCCAGTGAACACCTGGACTTGCTGGAACCGACAATATAAATGGTGTGCTCATAATAACCATGTCTAAGAACTGCTTAAACACTCAAGGCCCCAGTTCAGGAAAGAACCTCTGAAATGCTTCTGGTGCTCCAGGAGGGACTGTCTCAGGCACCACTCAGCCTTTGAAAGAATTGATATTTCTGGACATGTTGTTTAGGAATCAACCATACTCTCATAAGTGAAACCAAGGCTCGCTCTTGAATTATTAGTTTTTCCAGCTGCGTTGAGTGCTCCATTCAGTGGCATTGTGACTGGAGTCAGGAAGGGTTGTTTGTCATGGCTGCTCCCTACCACTACAGAACAAGTGTATTTTCTGACTACTCACATGTGTCCTTTTGAACTCCTTGGCTCCCAACAGACCTCTCCATGCAAGCCCCATTTTGCAAGCAACTTCTTTCTGTTTATTGCCCGTAAGTCCTTCATTCCACATATGAAGAAGTGAGGGCAGGGAATGATAGAAGAGATTTTGATGGAAGTTTGTGGCCTAACTGGAAATCCCCTTACACAGGTGACATAGCTCCACTTCGGAACCTGGGATGCCTCTAACAGTGACAGTCTAAACTGGAGTTATGCCTCACATAGGCCATTACTTATTTAATTTTATTCCTTGGAAGAAGCTGTGCTGTACACCATATCTGCCAGGACCTGTGTTGTGAAGGTAAGGCATTGCATGGGCTACACTTTATGCACCACACTAAAAAGAGCTTTATATGCTAGCTATGGGAGGTTGGCTTAGGAGAGAATGTATTGAGAAAAGTCAGAAGTAAAGTATATTTTTTTTCCCTGCCATACCATAAGATTTTTTGTCTGTATAAACAATTTCATTTTAGAACCCGGACACAGGAATGTAGAACTATGATGAAAATATATAACTTAATTTGAAGCCGAACATTTGGTGATAAAAGTATTCCCAGGAATAATATTTAAAAAAGGATTACATTCTTCTATACCTTAGTTGCTTTTTTTCCTCTGGCATAATAAAGTTTCTGAGTACATTTCACCCCAAACATCTCAGCTAATACTTGACAAAGTTTCTAAAGTGGCTACCTCATTACTGCCTTTACATAAAATAAAAGAAAAGCTTAGGATTAGTAGCCTCCTCTGTCAAGCAGGATGCAAAAGACTGTGGGCTTTGACTGAGTGGTAGCTCTCAACTAATTTGGGAGACAGCTGTTGACAACTGTGAAGTCTGTTTCGTCTGAATAGGAATGCTTAGAAATATCTTTGATTTCCTTTGTGGAAATAAGTAAAGAATCTCACCCATACCACAAATACTTAGAAACCACTAAGATTCATGTGAGCGACAGTTGGAGACGATTATGTCTGAACTGTGCATGGTTAAGGAGGCTTCTGAGAATATCAAAGCCTGTGCTTTGGGCAGGTCGTTGGGTAGGAGGAAGGTGAAGAGCTCTGCATTTGCCCTCACCATAGGTCAGTGACCCTCTGGTGTGGTGGTGAACACAGAAAAGGGACCTGGGTTGTGTGCTCTTGCGCTCCCAGTGTCATCCTGCAGTCACCAGTGTGCTGGTGAGAGGAAGGTGACTCAGAGCTGTGCCAGCCTTGGCTAGGCAGAGCAGTCCCCAGGGCTTCGGGTCTCTGCAGAGGAGCTGGCAGCCCGATGCCTTCAACATGGTGGGAGTCTGGGGGAAGGCTTGCAAGCCTACCCCTCCTGAACTGCACCCAGGGCATCCTGGCAGAAGCTGAAAAGCTGGAAAAACTTACTAAGAAAAATCCCTCAATGGAGAAGCCTTGGCCATGATTATCAATCTAACAAGGGCTTATGGAAAAGTCATTCTGATCTGTGTGGCTCTTCTGCCTGTTCATTTTGATGATTGAGAAAAGTAATTCTAAGACTTTGACATGTTCACCTTTAGTAAAAGACACATTTTTTCAGTGCTACCAGAATGCTAAACTGAGACTTCTCTGATATTTGGAGCTTTCTGGCGTGGAGTCTTTTTGATATAAAATATACTTATCCCAAAACTCTAGTGGACCTCTGAGATTTTGAAGTTGTAATCACAGCAAACATAACTTAAAGAGCAGGAAAATGTTCTGTCAGTGTCATTTCAGGTCTAAAGGGTGCAATCTACTTCTCTTAGACATACAGTTCTTTTTGGTCTCAAAACAGATCTGGTAATAGCAAAGAATTCCAATGGACTATTTCAGTTATAAAAGAAAATGAAGTTTGATACATGACTACACAGAGGACTTTCAAAAATACCATGGCAGAATGACCTTCAAGGAAAGTCAGGCCCAATAAAAACACACACAGCTGCAATATCAACCCCTTTCCCTGGGATCGCAAGGTTCTGCAAAAACCTTCAGTAGTAGGTGGTATTTGCTTTTCAGCCCAGCTTGAATTATTTCTATATTAGGTTTTATTGGATCTATATGTGGCTATTTTATGGCTCTTTAATGTTTATGATGTATTTATTATCATTCCTACATTACCCCTGCAGCTCTACTGAAGTGGGGCTATCTAAAGATTGTGGAGCCATTTGTTATTGTACCTTTAATTTACAGTCACTCCATATTTTACATTAGAAGAATTCAGCACTGTGACTGACATTAATTAACTCTCACTATGTCCATCTGAATTCACAGTACTATATAAAATGCAATTGAAGTAGAGGTAAACCTAGTCCAGGAGCAGCCTGGACCACAGAACAGGTTTATGAGAGGGCCTGGGAAGCAACCTGCCCATGGCAGATCCCTGTTTCCAACACCAAGCGATAAATTATGACACTAACTAGATCAAAGGCCTTGCTCCATTGCTTAAACAATTGCCACTAGAACTTAGAGGTATAATAGTAAAACCTAGCCACTTCTTGGTGAGGAGTGTTGGCTGGCAGCAGAGTGAGATGGAGTTTGGTTTGGTCTCAGAACCAGGTCCAGCCTAAGTGAGACGGCAGTGCTGGGAATGAATGGCAGGTCTAGTGTCCCCTCTGCTGCTACCCTGTCTCAGCAAATGTTTGGCATCCATACTGATGAGAAGATATCAATGCTATGAATAGTCTTGGAGAGCCCTCTAGCCTGAATCCTTCCCATGCTTGTCACTTACTGTCTTCCTTTCTATCACCATCTCTGACCCTCCCCTGAGGGTCCTGATGCTGTCTAATTTCATTCAAATTTTTTTGTCGCTGAATCAGATACAAGCAAAAAATTTGGTCCTTTCCTTCTAATTCTCCATCTCCTTCTAATAGAAATAACTCATAGTAAGATGACAGGATCACAGGAAAAACCAGATGGAAAGGGATCTCAGGAGGTCACAGAGTTCAGCCTCAGCTTACAGAAATTTTTTTGTGTCAAACCATGGCCCAGTTTACACATGTAAAATAAGAGAGAACTAAAGAGCACTGAAGAAACAATGGTAATTTTACACCACCTCAGCTTGCTTCTACAGTGTGCTGGTTTGGGCTGAGATAATTTTCCTCACAGTGGCTGGCATGGGGTTGTGTTTTGGATCTGTGCTGAACACAGGGTTGATAATACAGAGATGTTTTTGTTACTGCTGAGCAGGGCTTGCACAGAGCCAAGGAATTTTCTGCTTTTGGTGCTGCCACACTGGTGAGGGGACTGGGGGTGCTTGGGAGGAGATAGGGCCAGGACAAGTGACCCCAAATGACCAAAGGGATATTCCAGACCATGTGGCACCAATCTCAGTGTATAAAGTGGGGGAAAGAGGCAGGAAAGCGGGGGGAATTTGTGGTGATGTCATTTTTCTTCCCAAGTAACCATTACCCAAGTAAGCCGGGCATGGGGGAGCCTGGCTCTCCTGGTGACGGCTCAACACCTGCCTGCTCATGGGAAGCACTGAACTGATTCCCTGGTTTGCTTTGTTTGTGTACACAGCCTTTGCTTTCCCTATTAAACTGTTTTTATTTTAGCCCATGAGTTTTCCAGCTTTCATCCATCCGATTCTTTCCCCAATCCTGCTGGTGGGGCATTGAGTGAATGGTTGTGTGGTACTTGGTTGCTGGCTGGGTTTAAACCACAACACATAGCAAAACCATTTTCTTAGATGCACATTTAATTGATGGATTGATGATTAGCTGCTTGGGATTTTTTTGCTAGTGTTTGGAAATAAGTTTGTTCAGAATCTATGTCATTGCGTTGACATATTGTCAATATTTATGACTCTCCCTGGACTGGATCTCAAGCTCATAAAAGACTTATTTACTTCTATAGTAGTCATGTGGACAATATACTTGATTATAGCAGGGGGATTTGCTTGCCTGCAGCAAACAGAAATTAGCAAAATTGGCAGAGGCCTTGAATGCTATATGAAGCTTGAACCTAACATGTGAAAGATTTTCCTAGCACAGAAGTACTGCTTCCAAGGTACTTTCAGTATGCTTTCTTGGATGATCCTGGGTGCTGGAGAGGGGACCCTTATTCCTTTTCTTTTCTGTGATGTTTTCCTATATTGAAGAGTTACTTTTCTCCTGTAACACACAGAGAGCCACTCATACACAGATGAGTGGCTCTCTGTGATACCTGTTGGTCACAATGTCACATACCTGGTGCTTGCATGCTATTTTCATATCTGTGGGAAAATATGATGATAAACCAAAGGACCACATTATGATTAGATGACATATAAAGGACATAACGTTTTTAGGCTGATTATAATACTTCTTTGTGGAACTTATTTGGATTACCTTCCTTCTGAACTTCTCCTCTGAGAAACACTTCCAAATCATCCCAGAACAGAGGTCCAAAACAAAGGTGTGCTCCAAGTTCCAACTCCTTGAGTTTGCTGATTTTCAGCATATCAGTAGTTCTTAGGCTATGGCACTGTAAACAAAGCTGATCTTAGAAATGTAACTGCTTGATAAAAACATATAATTTCAAAACCACTCAACAAAATGCTCATCAGAAGGGATCTCTTGCTATTCCTCCCCACATGCAATCAATATATCACTTTAACTACAGTGCTTTTACCCTCTGTTTATCATCCCTCCTGAAGCCATGTGGAATACTCATCTTCTCTAAACCTTGTCTATAGTATTTCCAAAGTACTTTACAAGCTTGGAGTAATGGACTTTAATGCCTTGCAGCAGCTGAGCTGGTAGCATATATGATACCTTAAATGTAACAATCAAAGGAGCATGCAAGATCTTGGTATTTCCGCTGACTTGCAGATGTGCAATATCCAGGTCCAAAAACAGTAATGTCAAGTTTAGACTAAAAGCATTTAAAACAAAATAATGTCTCACTGCTCTATGTCAACACGCCTATAATGTGAGAGGATATTCTCTGATAGAGAGAGCACCAGTATTAAATATCTGTTATCTGAGCTCTACAGTAATTTCTTTTTTGTATGTTTGTCCATGAATAACCTTGCTCAAGATTTATGTAACAGAGTGTATTGTTTTATTAATCCAGAGCATGTGGTATTCTCCAGGTGCTAAGCTTTGATCTCCTTGTCCTTCTATGTATTAAGTTTTCTGGTTCTCATTGACACTGATGCTCTTGATTTAAGGTAATCCTCTTATTGTCGGGGACAGGAAAAACTGCAAGTGAACTCTGCAGTGAACCTGGAATCTTGTTCTTTTCCTTCGTCTCAGTTTTGATTGAATCTCCACTAAATTCAGCTCAGCAGAATCCAGCCACTGCTTTTAGGAGTAAAAGTATATCTTTCTGCAACATTTTATGGCATGGAATGTCGTTTATGGCACATTATATTACAGTTTGAAATGCTAGCATTCACTAACAAGAGGAGCTGTGGTTTTATATTAAAACAACTGAGCAATGTAAAAAACCTCTAGAAATCCAAGAAGGCAGTTTTCCTGTGGCTGGTAACAGAAGGGAAGAGTGAGTACATGTGCAGTGGAAAGCATGGGACAGGGGAAGAAGAAAGGGACAGTGGAAAAATACAGCTGGAACAAGGCTCCTTCCAAGTGTCAGATGGCATGTAGAGTGAGGATAGAGATGATAGTGCCACACAGTTAACTTCTGAGGTATCATCAGAGGAACAGCTGCTTCTCCTCAAGGTTCCTCTTGCAGCTGGCACTGACTCCCCATTTCTCACCTCTGCTCCACTGTTTTTTCTCACCTACCTTGACAGTTTGTTTCACAGGCATGTGCTGACTTGAGGCAACTTGGTTCTGGGAATGGGAGTTGCTGGGCTGGGATTGTGCAGTGGGCTAGCATGGTCAGATCAAGTGTGAAACTAACTCCCTACTCCCCCTCAGCCCACATGCATGCCTGACATGATGCCAGAGAAGTCTGCAGCACTGTGCACACATGGGCTTTTCTTCAGGGTCAGTGTAGTGGTCAGGAAGGAATGTTCTGCACTCTGAAATCAGTGGGGACATTCACTAAAACATCTACATCACTTGAGATTTCACTGGGGATGGGACATGGATTCCTTGTAGAAATCCAGGGCAGCACAGCTCAAAGGGGACATCTAGCTCACTCCCATATCCGAGCCCAGCATACCAGTGCTAACATCTCTTTTTTTGCAGATAGGTGTCTACTCTGCCCTTAGCAAGCTCCCCTATTGGGTATAACTCATTTTCCATGGCAAAACTTCCAAACATTTTTTTGCTATTGGCATTAAAATCTTGTAACAATTAACCTAATTCTTTCTTGCTGATAATGAGGATAATTTACTTTTAAAAATCTTATTTGACACAAGGAAGACTTTTTCCTTCTTTTTTGCTGGCATTCTCAAAGCAGCTGAAGAACGACTCTCTCTCCTTGGTCTTCCCTTCTCCAATCTAAACAATAAACACTTCAGGATTTCCATGAACATAATTTTCTTCTAATCATTCTCATGACTCCTTGAAGAATGGACCAAGCCTCTCTTGCACTACAGACTTAGAAAAGCCACATGGAACAGAAGAATTTGTGTATCCAGTAGACTACACTCTTGATTATCCATTTTGGTAGGGCAATTGAATTTTTTTCCCCTGGAACTAATTATTTTCGACATATGTGCTGCTTGTGCACTGAAGTTACAGCCTGCAGCCCTTTTGCTGTCTCTGCAAGGGCCTGCCCATCACCTTTTGATGCAGGAGATTATTGTTCCCCAGAAGCCTTGTATCTCTCCTGGTTGAACTGGAGATACTTTCGATACTTTCTCTAACTATTTGAGGCAGTAGCTTTCTCATTCATTTTATAAAAAATAGAAAGTTGAGCAAGACAAGTTGTCAAAGGACAAGATGAGATTTCAAAGTGATCTTGAGAAACTGGAGAACAGGTCTCAAGTAGACAAGACAATAAATTGTAAAGATTGCAGCACCAGGGCTGCCAACTGTGCAGAGGTGCTCCCTGCCCCGGGCCAAGTGTTGTGCCCTGATGTTCCACCAGCTTATCAGCCCCCTGTTATAAAAGTGCAACCTGGAATCAGTGGGAGCAGAAATCTTTGAGCACTTTCCAATGCCCACAAAGGTAAATTTCTTTGTGTCTCCCACCTCTTGACTCTTGTCATATGCTGTGATTGCTGGCATAAGAAGAGAGGTTTTAGCTACGCTCTGAAATGTTGCTCCTGCAAGAGGGATCTGTGAGTAAAAAACAATTAATCTGAGGAGTCAGGAGGCAACTGAAATAATTTATGGACAGGGCAGAATATACATAGCTTCAAAAATGTTGTTAGTTTTTGTAATATGCAAGGAGGACTGTGTAGTGGAGCATGTATACATGGAAATAGTGCAAATATTTTGCCAGAATCCTTAGGGTATTGGGAAAAGATTTCCGTTCTACTAGTTGAATTGTCATGAGGGATTTTCAAGGGTCAAGTTCCATATTGCAAGGAGGATATGAAACTTTTAGGCCATTTATTGCATGGACATGTAAAGCAAAGATTGTGCATGCTTGGAGGTTGTAAAAACAATTGGCTCTTTTATGTTTGAAAAGAGGCTTTGTGTCATGGGCTGTATTGCATCACTGAATCCTAATCTCTTGAAAGGCATGATTGAGAAGACGGTGCTGTGCATGCTGAAGGAGTATGGCAGGCTTATTAGAGGGTCTACAATGAACCCTCACAACAAGTGGCATAGTAGAAGCTGCACATCACATGATTCGTGCAGATTGCAAAATATGAAACTCAGCATTGAATATGATACATCTTTTTAGAGAGGCCCAGNAAAAAAAAAAAAGAGCAAAAATTCCTGGGGAGCCTTCCGTCTTGCTACGGCCATAGGGAATTTTGAATAGAAAATGTTTTTCCCAACTTGCATATCCTTGTAATGCTTTTCTATTATTCTCTAAACTTGGAGTCAGTTCTTTGCTGTGAGGAAGTAGAACAGCACATGTTCTTCTTCTTCTTCAGGTGTACATTTGGAGGGATTCTCTGAAGACCTAGAAGCACATGCTTTGAAACACTGGAAAACTTTATGCATTTGTTTTGTGGGGGGTGTTGGTTCACAATACATTTGAACTTGACATTGAGACATGTATAAATGAGAAAAGAGAGTAAAAGCAGAGCTGGATCGCTGAAGTGTCTATAGTTCCTCTGGTATTACCAAGATGGAGAAAAAAACACCACTACTTCAGGCTTTTTAACAGATCCAGATTTCAGTAAGTTCTACCAGGATTCTTCTCTTTAACTCTAGTATTATGCTTGTAGACGTCTCAAAAGAGATTTTCTATTCAGAACATTTTCTATTGTGTCTCTAAGTGGTAGTCCCAAATGCAGTTTTGGTGTTCTCTCTGTCTACACTAGTGTTATATTTTCTACCTATTACAGTTTAGTAATATAATATAGTACATGACCTAGAGCTTCCTTCCACACAAACCAGAAAACGACTATTTTATTTTACAGCTACCCCAAATGCTTATAAAAATCTTCTGTGAAAGAGGTTTGTAATAGTTGATAAATCAGCAAAA
>VYXF01009874.1:69657-86260 GCA_013397295.1 Polioptila caerulea | reverse complement strand
GGTGTTGCTTGAGCTCCATGGGAGCTATTTTTTTATACCAGTTTGCAATTGTCAATACACACTGCTTAAGGACTTGGCCCCATGTCTTCTGCTTTCTTATTTGTATGACAGCGTGGTCCATTGGAAATTTGCAGATGTAGCAGATGAATTCCACCAAAGAAAAAGGCTTTTTCCATGTTGACTTATTATGGAATGGGGCTATTACTCCGTTACAGCAATTTTGAAAGCCAGAGTAGTTCTTTCATACTTTTCCTCATGCCTGATCTTTGCTTAAAAACAAAAGGAAATATTCCTTTGATTTTGTTTTCAGTATATTAAACAATAGGGTTGTAGGAAACAGCTGCCTTCAAGCAGCCTTCTTTCCACCTTCAGAATAGCTTGCGCTATTATTTTTAATAGTTTACGCTGAAACAGATTCCTTCATGGTGTAAACACCATGAAATGACAACTTTCAGCCCATAGTGAATCATTCTGGCTCAGTTGAAAACCTTAGAAAATAAAGATTGTGGCAGAAATACTGGTGTAAGTCTTTGTGATAGTAGCAGGAACAAGGCTCTGTTGTAAGCTTTTCTGGAAATAGGGCCACAATGATTTGTTCAACAATCTGTTCTGATCTAATCATAAAGGAAAAAGTGTTCCTGTCAAGTTTAATTCCAGATCCTCTATAAGCCAGTGCATATTTTCAGCAGACACTATCAATAGACAAGCAGTATTTAGAAAATAATTTTTTGTTTTGCAGTACCCCGAGTGAGGAAAAAGCATCCTAATGACATTCTTTAGAAGCAGCAAGACAAGTAAAGTACAAACAACTGTTGAAGATGTTTTGAATTTGATTTGAAGAAGGAAATAAAGCCATTATTGTCCTGACTGCAAGGGTCTGCACTGTACTGCCAGTGTCTGCTGGGATGCTCCTCCTTAGTAGAAGAGCTGAGTGGTTTGGTGGTCCACCAGGTCGTTTCCACTGTAGGTGCAGAAACATTTGTGTATATTGTTACCTTGCTTTACTCAGCTGCACGCCATGAACAACTAATGGTCTGGAAAGCAAGAGACTGAAAGCAGCTAACCGAAGCTGTGCATTTTCTACACAGCAGTCTGTGGTGCAGAAACATGTCAGATAGCTCTGGATCTCAAAGCACTTAATGAAGTAAAAGGGATGCACTGTAAAGTGTGAAAATAACAACTTAAAACTGACTTCTGTATCTACTTCTTCACAATCAGAACTGCACAGTGCAGACACATCCTGACAAACCAAGTTAAGACAATTGGAACCAAAGAGAGTCTGAAAAGGCCCTGCAAGGAAGGGTAGGCTTAAAAACAAAGTAAATTTGTAATCCACACATGAAAAAATGCATGTGGGACAGTGTTTGTTTGACAAGAGGGTCTGTAAATCTTGTTGTGTCTTCCCTGCAAGCTTAGGAAAATGAAAGGAGAGGCCTCAAGGTATCTAAACCCCTGAAGACCACGAAGACCACAGGTTGTGAATGCACAGGAAATGACATACTGGAACACTATGAGAGACTGCATTTATAAAATAACGGTAAAAATATATCTGACTTTCAAAATTGTCACCTTTCTTAGTGCCACTACATCTTCCCTTCTTTCCTTTCTATCCATCACCTGTGTTTTTAATTCCTGTCTCCAATTTTGAAATGTATTTTGATGGCATTCATGTACTAAAAAGGAGATCTGCTCCAAGGGAGTGAAAAGTTACAGTCTTTTAACCTGGGGCTAGCCAGGACTAGTACTGTCAATGTGTGATTTAGGTGGGAGACATATCTGGTTTTCATCTGCTGTTCATCCATGACCTAAGAGACTTGTCTGTGCTTATTAACTGAGTTCAACACACTTCTGCTGCCTTCCTCTACTGGCAGGAGCAATGTGTGAAGACAATGAGGGCAAAATTGCCTTGTCTTGTTTATTTCTTGAACCTTTATGACTCATGATAAGGCATGTTTATGAAAGAAATNAACATGCTGGCTAATAAAAATGGAAACATTGATTTTTTTAAAGAATATAGTACAGTATTCTCATACAGTCCACAACATATTGTGTGAGGAGAGCTCTTCTGGAAAGTTCTAGCTGAGCAGTTAGCTGGACAAAATGGGTAGAAACTTAAGCCATAAATTCCCACAGCCACTGCAGGATTGTACAAAGATCATCTTAACTAGTTGTTTTAAAATGTGTAAGTGGCTTTCAGCATTTCATTGAATATTACTTTGCTTCTCTCATTTTTCCCTCCAATGAATTAATTGAAAGTGAAACCTTGGGATTCACCCCTGAGGGGAGGCACAGTGCATTTTTCCCAGAAACCTCTTCTGTAGTGCCTGTTACTGGCAAATAAATAAGCAGAAATCCTAAAGAGATGCATCTGTGCTGAGGAATGTGTGCTTGCCCTAGCTTCTGATTTTGTTTAGTATTAATTTGGGGATAGACATCTCTTTCATGAAAGCTTCTAAGGGATGGTGAACTTTCTGTGCGCACATGTGTGTACTTACTTTTTTTGGATAGCATAAATAGAATATATGATGTCTGAAGTTTAGCAAATATAAGCTACATTTGGACAAAGAGGATTCTTAATCTGCTCATTCGAAAAACTCTTGTTATTTTCCAGCCCAAGTGAATAGATCTTTAATGTGTTCACCTCAATGTCTTTCTTGGAATAAAGGCCGTAAAACTGAACAGGTGCAGCCTCACCAGTGCAGGAGGACAATCCCTACCCTGGCCCTGCTGGTCACACTGTTTCTGCTACAGGCCAGGGTGCCATTGGCCTTCTTGGCCACCTGGGCACTGCTGGCTCATGTCCAGCTGCTGTCACCAGCACCCCCAGCTCCTTTTCCTGTGGGCAGCTTTGCAGCCACTCTGCCCCAGCCTGTGGCACTGCCTGGGGCTGTTGTGGCCCAAGGGCAGGACCCAGCACTGGGCCTTGTTGAACCTCACCCCACTGGCCCTGGCCCATGGTCCAGCCTGTCCAGATTACCTGACCAAATCTCAAGAACTAGAGAGATTCAACAGGACAGGATTTTCTGGGTTTCCTATGGTGAGCTGAAGCTAGCCACACTGCTACCTGTCCAGAGCACAGCACTGTTCAGCCCAAGGAATTGAATGTAAGTCACTGTTCAGTGTTCTTCTCTCCAAGGGATTTATTGTCTTCTGGCACTGGATGCTTCTCAAAGTCTGAGACCTTGGAGACTTGTGGTTAAACTAGAATCTTAGCTTTCCTATAAAACAGAATGTTTCTAGTTCTGGTGGGTGTTGAGAAGATTTTGAGTATGAAACCCCAAGTGTGTCATTTTAACAAAATAAACATATTTTTTGTAATAACTTAGACGTTTTGGGGCCCAGTACACCTTCTGTATGTCTGCATTGGCAGCACTGTGAACTGCAAGACCATATGGTCTCTAATCTGCTTTTACATCATACCTGAGAAAGGATGTAATCTTTGGTTTGAGAGAAAAAAAATGAGACAGCTTGTATTCCCAAATGTCTTCTTGTGCAGTCCCTTTTTGGAAGTACTGAACTTACACCTTTTCCATGAAGGTCTTTCACGGCACAGGACATCACCAGCATGTTTATGCCTCCTATTGGTTGCCCTAGCTACTACTACTTCTCTGTAGACATTTTCTGGTACAGACTGAAACATAATGGGGTTTATACCATAAACAGCATGAAGTGTCTGCTCTGTTTATGCTAGAGGGCTCCTGTTAACCTTTAATCCTCCTAAGTCTTTTTCAAAACAATGTAAAACAATCTATTTTTACATTCTTCCCTGTTTCTTGATGCTAGTTAATATCATAAACAAATTTCGCACAATTGAGAAACAATTAGAGCTTCTTGGGTCAGGGACAGCACTGTCTCCCCGTCCTTTTCCAACAGCCAAAAAGGGTGAATCTGAATGGGTGAATGACTTCTGGAATGGAGCGGGCACACATCTCATTTCATGGAGAGCCACAGGTTTCCCAGATGCCATATGGGTGTGAAGTCCCTCTCCATCCTGGGAGTGCTTCTGGAGGTGAAGGGATACAAACCCTCTGAGTGCCCCTCCCCTGCCGACCCTGACCCCATTAGGGGCTGACAGCTGTGAAAGACATAGGAAGCAATTAAAGCACATTGTATTAGTCACAAAGGCTGACGGGCCCTGCTCTCCAAAAAGTGAAGGTCTGCAAAAGAGATAAAACTAGGGACCTCGAGTGCTGTAACACGTGGCTCAGAGGCTTTGTGCAAGTCTATCCTCCTGGATCTACTTGGGGTTATTTATTTACTTTAAGTTCATTTGAAAACTGAAAGCTTCAGGCTACTTACCCAATTAACCTTAGCACCTGTTTGGCTGGAAATGCTTGGTGAGCAGAGTGAACAAGCTGTGATAAGTTTTTTTTCCCCTTTTTTTTAAGTGAAGGGAATAGACAAACTATATTTCTGAAGCAAACATTATTCCAGCCTACTCTCAGTTCTGTAGTGCTGGGGTTTGTTCTTGATAATGATTTAAGTGGAAGCTCCAGCTAGCATCCACCACTACTATAGCAGAGACAATCATGATATCTAAATCAATAGATTGTAGTGAATGGCTGTTTTTTTAACTTTTGCCTGCTTCTGTTTTATTGCCTGATGGATTTTGGCTCTCAGTTTTCCTCTTCAGAGGCCTACAATCCGCACCAAATGTTTCACATTACTCAGTGTGAAAAACCTCCTATTCTTTCAGATTTTTTACAAGTTCATACATCCGTGGAAACCCGATATTTCATATTTCATTCTGCTTTGTGAATGTCATTGTGAGGGATGCTGGTTCACATGCAACAGGCCTCTTCTGTCTTTGATCAGCTTGACCGCAACTAATTGTAAATGGAGAACAAATGAAAGAAATATTTATAAATTTCATGGGAATTCAGGCAGGGCCTAAGCCTTTCCTAATGCCTCCATTCACAGTAAATGTTTATTGAATACTTTTAGTCTACTGTGTACTCCAGTATTTATATAGTTGTAAGTATAGTAAGGTTTTAGCTTGTTCTGAGTAGATTCAGTGAAAGAACTCTCTCATGTCTTTCATTCTGTCTCCCTGCCTTCCTTTCTTGTCTTAATTTTTCTTTCCCAAAGCACTCCTTTCCTTTGTCTTTACCTTATAAAACAGGCTGCTGGCCAAAGAGAGGAACACCACAGTTGTCTGGTTCCAGACCCTACAGCTGTAAGAAGGGTAAGAAAGGGGAAAAAAATGACCGTAAAATTTAAAACAAATTTTGAGGCACAAAGCTGAGTTGGGAAAAATCAAATGAAAATGTTAAAGATTTGTCCAAAATAAAGTCATAAATGCCCCTAGCCAAGTGAAACAGCTGCTAGGTCATGCAGGCTAAATCTGAAAAGGCAACACAACGAAAAGTTAAATATTATGAAGCTAATAAGAAGCTGCCAGCATTCTTCTTTTTGCTTCTCAGCATTTCATTCTTGTGCTCTTACAAATTTTCCCAGCTATAGCACAGGTTGCTTTTTCAAGGGAAAACATCACATAAGAAATCTTTCGGGTGCCCAAACCCATACATATTTGGCTGTATCAAGGATTTTACAGAGTAGATGCAACTCCTTTGGCCAGGGGCTGGGAAATGCACAGCTCACAGAGCCTTGTGTGTTGTTTGCCACAGATGCCACACGTGTTGCTGGACCCACTGGCATGTGCTGCTGGCTGGCAGGCGCGGGCTGGGTCGGGTGCTGCTCGGAACCGGCGCTGCTTCGCTGGGGCAAAGGGAAGCTCTGGAGTGAAACGTGAGCTGCGCCGAGCAGAAACGAGAGCAACTTGTTTCTGCCTCTTATGAAGGCCCGTGTCTCCTGCTCGTCCATCAACACCTTTATTAACTGCTTCATTCATACGGAAAATAAGGAAGGAGCAGAAAGCCCTAGGAGGACAGGGCAAGGAAGTGGGTGTGGAAGTGTGAAGCTTGACACCAGTGTAAGGCAAGAAGGAGGGCTGACTTTTGTGAGGAGTGTAGGAAAGTAAGAATGTAATTTGTCCCTTTTAAATATGACTAGAAAAAAAAGAAAAACTGCTCAGACCATCTGTGAGGCTAGGAATTCATTATGATCATTTCTCTCCTGGAGCACATTCCTTCTGTTCTCCCAAAGTTTTTGAATATTTTTTTGTGTTTATATTTCTCATCTTTAAGCTCACCAAGGCCACAAAAATGCCTCTTTTTCCTCTAGAGAGTGCCTAACACTTGTGGGGAGATGGTGAAGAGGCTTGGATCTTTGGAGCTCATACAACAGTATAAACTTGAATGTAAAATTATCAAAGAGATGACGGATTTCTGAGAAAAAGTTCCTTTAATGTTCCCTTGCAGTACCCCATATCTGAGAAGGAGAGCAGGATGAGAAGTTGGGATGAGATGAAACCCAGATAATATGATACTCAATTTTCCTTGAATTTAGTCTTCTAACCCTTTTTTTCCTCTTGGTGAAGGCAGTAACATTTTGAAAGCAGCTTTATACTGTGATATGCAATCCAGTATGCTAAATTTGTCTAATTCCTGAGCTCCTAGAGATGAATACACATTTCCATCAGCCAAATACCATATCAGTTACAAAATTGATAATCGGTATTAAATTAAATCACGGAGCAGAGATGGAAGATGATTATGGTCTGGGCCTTAAGTATTATTTACCTTCCTACAAAGAGCTTGTCTAGCCTTTCACAAACGGAGTATATAAAACAATTAACACGTAACTCGAGCTATGAAAATTGCATTACAGTTAAGTCTTCTTATAGCCACAGGCTTTTTATCACAATTAAGAGAGTTGGGAAGAAAAGTGTGAGAGGAAAAAGGAAATAGCTCAGGGAGGACCCTGCCCTCAGGTTAGTGAATGCATGAATGGCATTGCAATGCAGAGGTGTGCAGAAGTGCCATCAACACAGAGCTGGCAGAGCCACTTCAGGCAGTGCTCAGCAGGCACCCTGCTGGAACACTGCCTCCAGGCCACTCACCTGTCTGCTGCGGCATGCAGCCCTGCCCAGCTCTGCCCTCAGAGGTCCAGGTTAGACAAGTCTAACAGCTCTGTTGCTCAGCCAGTGGGAGATGACACACGAGGAGAAAGAAAAGAATGTCTAAGACAGCCACCTCTGTCTTCCTCACACTGTTATGATGACTTTTTCTAAACCACTTCATTAAATGTCTTAGAAAAACAGACATACATAAGTAACGATAGTGTAAATTTCATTTGACAGCCCATTCCCTAGCCAGCCTTCTAGTTGTCATGGTTAGGAAAAAAATTTCCAACATTCCTGCAAACGTAAGGAAGAGGAATGGATTCAAAGGAAACGAAACTAAATGCTTGAAAATTACCCACATATCTCATGCTAGTCTAAAAAAAAAAAGGTATTTTACCTGTGTTTAAAATAGACTAGGAGTATATGCACATATGATCAACTCTTATCTTGCCAGAAACAAGGTGGACTCCATTTACAGAGAGACAATTGCTTAAGCCATCCTCATTTGATTGTTTGAGATTGTTACTCCACATCCTTCAGGGCTGCGTAATTTTTCCTGAACACTTCTTATTCCTAATTCCTGAATTATTCCTATTCCAAAGTTCGTGTACTTAAAAAACTCTAGGATAGCTGATACAGGGAAAAAACCCCTCAAAATAATTTCTAGCATTTTATCACTGCAAAGCCTAGACAACTTGAAAGCTGTCTAATGGGCAACCACATAGCAGGCAGCACCTGAAAAGAACTGGTCCTCAGGCAGACATATTTTTTGGTGGAGAATTTTTGTTCTGAATTGATCCATTCTGATGCAAGTTTGTATTTCGGGGGCATTTGGGAGACAACTCACTTCTTTCTTCTCATGTGTATTTTAAATATATTCACATATATCTAACCTGCAAACTGGCTTGTGGTAGTGTAGTGTAATTGCTGTAACCTCTCAAGGGTATGTGATGACTTGATTAGAAATAAAAAAATATTCAAGAGTTGTTATTTAACAGTGGATAAAACAATAATCTTCTTCCCCTTGTAGCTCAGAGTTTACATTCTACATATTCTTCACCCTTCTCCAGATATAATGCTGATTTTTCTGACAGAACTTTATCAGTCCTTTGGTGCGGTGAAAATATTTCTTCCTATTAAACATTGCAGGGTGAACCCTACCTTGTTCAGCAACCCAATATCTGTAAGTGATGGAAATAGCTGTATTAAGCCAAAATCTAGCAACTGACAGCTGACAGACTGGCATGAACAAGATCTGCACCCAGATTTCTTACAAGACAGGCAGCGTACTGGCTTCTCTCAGCCTGCTTGACCACAAGCTTCTATAACAAACAATAGCTGGCACACACTTGATATTGAGCAAGTGCCGTTTCATGTTGATATTCTCATTCAATTTCCATATGTTGGCAGAAACAGATGGAACTGGATTTTCTTGCAATTACTATGAGTCTAGGATAACAACCCCTAAATCTGCCTTGGAGAGGAAAAACCCAAAGCAAACATGCAAACAGAGGTTAACGGCCTGGAGACTAAAATACAGAAATACAACTTAATATAAAGAAAAACTAAAACTGATTCATGATTTCTTGATTATGCTGCACCATATGAAGGAACCTCATGAAACTTAAAAATTTGTACAGAATATGAAATTAGTTGTTTCATATTCTAGGGGTAGAGCTGCGGTGCCCTAGTGTTTCACTAAGACTTTTAAATGAAAACTATTAGCTGAGTAAAGTCTCTAGTGCTTAAAGGTTAAAAAAAGTTATTTTTTTTTTCCAAGAAATTTCTTTCATGAAAATTGCAACATCTGCTCCTATCTCTTTTGTTCTAATCCCAATATATTCTTTTGAAACCACAACATTGAAAACATCCACAAAGTAGAAAAATATGGTTTGAGGTGTTTTTTTTTTTTTAGTTCTCAGCTCTCTGACTCAGACTTTCAAAGGAGAGTTATGTAGACTTAAGTCCAAAAGCCTTATTTATTGGAATGGGAATTTAAACAGAAAATAAAGGATTTTGTATCCAATTGATCAGCCAAAATGTTACTAAACTAAAGCTTAAGGGACTAGAAAACCCAGCAAGGGAACCTGGGATGATTATCAGTTTTAGCTACAAAAGGGTTAGCATAGAAACTGGAAAATTATATTATCTTCAGACTACATGAAAACAGATAGGGAACACATGTTGAGCCTGATCCAACAAATGCTTTTGTACCTGCTTAAGAGCCACAAACAGATCAGTTCGATGCATTAAGGACATAAAGAGATGTGCTTTCAGGTCTAACAGGAGCAGAGCAAGAATCTCCTGCCTTTCCTCTGATTGCTGTTTATTGCTCACCCTGTACAGTGAGCTGACAGCACCGTTCACTTGTGTAAGCAGGAATGTCCCTGCTCCTGGACTGGGTCAGCTCCGACTGAGCCAGCTTCACCCAAGTCACCTTCAGTGCTTCCAGAGCAGTTGCTTAAGCACTGATTGTAAGGAGCAGGGAAGGACTTTGGGAAGACTAAACACAGCCTGGATTCATACCAGCTCCAATTCCTCAGAAGAAAAAATTATTTTCATAACAGAAGAATTAATATTTCCTAAAATAAGCAGCAATTTGGAAGATTTATTAACTGGTTTTAAACTGGTTATTATCTGGTTTTTAAAAAATAGACTAAATATTAAAAAAAAAAAAAAGCAAATAACAAATGACATGTACAAGACTTTTTACCCACACTTTGTTTTTTCCCAGTTGTCTCAGTCATTTCTGAAAATGAACTCTTTGTTTAAATAAAGAGTGATTCAGACATAAAGTATGATAACTTAATCTTTAAATATATTTATGTAAAATTGTAATCGAGTTTTTGCTTTGTGATTCAAAGAAGTGAAAGCCAAATATATTTCTTGCATGTAGAGGAATCACATATCCAGTAAATGAAATGTTATAGTGAATTATTAAACAGAAAAGAGGGAGAAAGATAGAAGTAAGGATTTAGCACAATCATTTGCAGCAACATCTCAGAAGTGACAAACCAAAGCCACAAAATTCAGAACCAGAATTAAGACAGAAAGTCCTTAGATGGGGTTTTGTTTCAGTCTGCTTTAGCAGTGGTGGCCAGGAGAATGATTTGGATCTGGAGGGTTGTATATGTGGTCCTAAACTTCTGCTATGTTTGAGGCTATTATTTTCCAGGATCATGGCTGTTAGCACTTCATTAAGCATAATAACTGTACATTTCTTTACTGTAATTTCTGCCACAATATGATATAAACTTATGTTTGAATTGTAATGATTTTTTCTGTAGAGAAAAACAGTTCATCTTTCTTAAAGAAGCAAGAAAAACTGGGAACCACCAGATTTCACCAGCTGTTTGGACTTGACAAATATGTATTGGTTCTGTTCTTCCCAGGACTTCAGATGGGCTGGATTATGTTTGCTGTCAGGTAACTGTATATTTACCCTCCCAATCTTTCTCTAATCACAATCTTGGATTTATTAATTTTTTTCTTTAAATTTATTAACTCAGTAGTTGACAGACATAATGCTGCTTATATGATATGTGTTCTTGAAAAAATACAATCCAATTGCACAAATCCTACCAGTTAGAGGCACTGAGATTTAGTGAAATTTATAAAAAAAAAGCTTGTTGAAAAACGTTTTAGGGTAAAAACAAGAGACAAATAGCACTGTAACCAAAACTCTCCCAATATTTTCAGGTGAAAAAAAAAATTCCTGTTAAAAAAAAAAAAGAAAAAAAAATTTGACAAAGTCAAAGTTTCTTCTTGTTGTCTAGTGTTAAAATTCATAATTAAAATTTCAATATTTTTTTGTATCCCCTTTTAAAATTTTGCTGTGCTTCAGTTTTCTGAGAACATAATATGTCCATATTGTCTACCTCACAAGAAGCAGCTCCTGCTCTTTTTGAAGCTCTGCTGGCCAGAAGTCTTTATATTAATTGAGAGCAGAGCATGTACTACAGTGTTCT
The DNA here is from genome assembly GCA_013397295.1 of Polioptila caerulea. NCBI lineage: Eukaryota > Metazoa > Chordata > Aves > Passeriformes > Certhiidae > Polioptila > Polioptila caerulea. The sequence goes on along the minus strand of VYXF01009874.1, from coordinate 75,328 downwards.
TTAATGAAGATCAAGGAAGCAAGGTATCTTGCTTAATGAGAAGAGTAAACATCATTATTACCTCAGTCTGAGCAGGAGATTGGTGCCTGGTATTATATCCTTTCTTAAGGTGAGGAGAGGCAAGTTTTGCCTTGATCCGCAACTGCAGAAAGAAACTAGGTTCTAAACATGCCTGAAAGTGGGATTAGAACATAAACAGGATTAAATGCTGGGATCCAAAGTGATAACCCAAACCTATTTTATTAATAAAAGAAGAAAAAGAAGGCAAGAAAAATAGAAAAGTAGCAAAATGCCACGAATAACTACGAGAAGCACAGGAAAGGGGATAACACCATGGATCCAGCACTGGTTTATAGAGTGTGATGGGTAAGATCTACGTCGGGTGGGATTGGTCTTTTCCTGGTGAAGTCCCTCAGAGGGCTGCCAGCAATCCAGTGCGGGAGCAGAACCACAGCAGCAGAACCAGCAGAGTGGGACACAGCCTTGCAGGAGCAGCCAGGACAGTGCACACCAGCACAGACGGCAAAGACTTGGACACTCTGGAAATTTTGCAGCCCCTGTGGCAGCTCCTGCACTTGCTTATAAGGGGCTTTCAGAGTGACAACGTCACTTCCATCTCGTAGCAACAGCACCTTTGTGGAGAACTTGAGCTTTTCTCACTTAAAGTTCATTGTCTACCTTGTTGGTGTCTATGGGGGTTTGCCTGATGTATCAAAAATTTGATTGACTCTTTGGCTAATGTATCAAAAATTTGCTGCTTGCTCACATTATACAAAATTCTTTTAATGACCTGCAAACAGGGAACTTCATTTTCTGAAATAAAGATGTTTCTAAAGTTTTTTGTAGAGGCAGTTTAAAACTTTTCCTTTCAGAGTTTAGTCTTCAAAGAGGAAATGGAGAAACATTCTGTGCTTTTTACCTGATCACTACAGTAGTTAAGATCAAGAAGAGGAGAACATAGAACATAGAACATAGAACATAGAACATAGAACATAGAACATAGAACATAGAACATAGAACATAGAACATTAGAACATAGATGTATTAGAACAAGCACCACCGAAAAATCTTGGAGAGGGTTAGTTTTCTGTGACTCCTCACTGAGAGGCATAGAAGAAGTAATTTGGCATCCAGACTACCTCTCTAGAGATGTTTTATGCCTATCACTGCCTCGTGTTTGGGCTATCACAAAGGGCCTTCCAAGACTCAAAAGCTGAGGACTCTGCTCCTGCTCTCTCAGGCAGGATTAAATGATGCTGAGACAAAGATATTATGAAATACCAAAAGCGACTTTATGTCCCTTGGAAAGATGTTGGAAGAATCTGGAGCCCATTTAATGTTCTCTCCTGTCCTCCCAGAAGGGACTGGGACTGAGGCAGAGTGAGATGAGTGGCTAGAGAGGAGGACTGGCTGGTGCCATGCTCAGGGCTTCAGGTTCTTTGACCTGGGATATGCCTGAGGGAAACTGGGCACATTGACAGTGCATGGGTGCCCATGACAAGGTGGCAGAGCTTGTTAGAAGGGCTCTAAACTATATTCAGCAAGGAGAGGAGATGCTCTGCTGGGTGTCAATAAGGAAATTTCAATACAGGACTTTAGGGAACAGCAGGGAAATACCTGTAAATCATCCCAAAAGAATTAGAGGGGGCTCTTCCCAGAACATGAAGAGGTGGATAGCCCAGATGAAGTGCCTCTACACCAATTCATGCAGCACAGACAACAAGACAGAGGAGTCAGAAACCACGGTGTAATTAGAAAACTGTGACCTAATTGCTATCACAGAAACATGGGACATGAGTTACATGACTGGAGCGCTGCAGTTGAGGGCCACAAGCTTTTCAGAAGAGACAGGTTGGAAAGGAGGGGTGGGGATGTTGTGCTCAATGTTAAGGAAGGGACAGATCACGAAGAGCTGCCTTCACACAGTGAAGCTGAATAGCTGCAGGTCTATGGAATCTGATGAGAGGCACTCCTGGGTCCTGGGGGAACTGGCTGATATTGCCAAGACACTCTCCATTGTCTTTAAAAAGTCATGGCAGATAGAGGAAGTCACTGGTGACTAGAAAAAGAGAAACATCATTTTAGTTTTAAAAAAAAGGGGGGGAAGGAACTACACTATTAGTGAACCTCACCTTTGTGTCTGGGAAGATGTCAGAATAGATCCCCCTTGGAGATGTGCTGAAGCATGTAAAAATAAACTGCACATCAGACAGTAGTGTGTCCTCACAGCCCAGAAATAAAATTTCTCAAATGCATCAAAAGAGGGAGGGCCAGCAGGTGAAGGGAGGTTATTCTGCCCCTCAGTTCTGTCTTTGTGAGACCCCACCTGGAATGGTGCATCCAGCCCTGTGGTCCTCAGCACAAGAAAGAGAAGGACCTTTTGGAGCAGTCCAAAGGAGGTAATGAAGACAATCAAAGAGCTCCAGAACTTCTCCTAAGAAGACAGACTGAGAGACCCAGACATTGTTCAGCTTGGGGAACAGAAAGCTTTGGGACGAGGTTATTGCAGCCTTTCAGTACCTAAAGAGAGCTTATAAAAAGGAGGGACAGGGACTTTTCATATGGGCAGATAATGACAGGACATGGGGCAATAATTATAAACAGTAAGATTTTAGATGTTTTGATTNGTAGTGTGTCCTCACAGCCCAGAAATAAAATTTCTCAAATGCATCAAAAGAGGGAGGGCCAGCAGGTGAAGGGAGGTTATTCTGCCCCTCAGTTCTGTCTTTGTGAGACCCCACCTGGAATGGTGCATCCAGCCCTGTGGTCCTCAGCACAAGAAAGAGAAGGACCTTTTGGAGCAGTCCAAAGGAGGTAATGAAGACAATCAAAGAGCTCCAGAACTTCTCCTAAGAAGACAGACTGAGAGACCCAGACATTGTTCAGCTTGGGGAACAGAAAGCTTTGGGACGAGGTTATTGCAGCCTTTCAGTACCTAAAGAGAGCTTATAAAAAGGAGGGACAGGGACTTTTCATATGGGCAGATAATGACAGGACATGGGGCAATAATTATAAACAGTAAGATTTTAGATGTTTTGATTACACGTTAGGAAGAAATTCTTTACTTAGAAGATGGTGAAGCACTTGCACAGGTTGTCCAGAGAGGTTGTCCATGCCCCATGCCTGAAATGGCCAGGCTGGATGGGGCTCTAAGAAATCTGAACTGGTGAGTGGCCCATGGCAGTGGGTTGGAACTAGATGATCTTTAGGGTCCCTTTGAACCATAACCATTCCATCATTCTATGAATCTGAGATTCTAAAAAAATCTGTCTCTCTAGGAGTAAATGACATGTATTCCCACTCAGAGATTTTCACATCAGTGTGAAAAAGATGCACCAGGATTTACGGCTATTGCTGGGATCCTTAAATAGATACTAAGTAAATTTGATTTCAGAAATGCTGAAAATGTGAATAGTTCAGTTTTAACTACTTAAGCTTAAAGCTAGTGTTAAAACCCTTTACATTCAACAGACAGCTTTTGACTTTTCCAGTAATTATTGCTTTAATTCTTAGATTCAATAAAAGATAATAGAATTGTAAATAGTTGGAGATAGACTCATCAACCTTCTGTACAGTTTTATACTTTCACATAAAAGAATAACAAAGAAGGATAAAAATAATGAAACATAAGAATTCAAAACAATTTCAAGGGAATAGAGACTATCACTTTGCATTTAAAATTCTTGTTGATGTTTCAGTTCTACAATGGGCAAGGAAAGCTGTGTTTGAATGCACGTGGTCTGTCTCAAAAGTCTCTATTTCCAACATCACCTTATATTTATTGCCATTTTGCTCCAAATTCAAGAAGTGCATGCTTAAAAACAGACCTCTGTATTTGTTAGCCAGGGTATCACATGTTCTTGTAGATGAAGGTAGACCACTGAATAGAAATGGGTTTATAAAACTGGAGATGAGATCTAGAGATGCTGCCAAATGTTCTGTCTCAGTATTTAAGAAACCACATAGACAAGGTTGCTTCTAGAGGCAGTAATAATTTACGGGAACTTGGTTGGTTCCTGTAAGCATGTGAATCTGTCTAAAAGCCACTGGAGTTTTACCAACACCTTTGAAAATATACTTGGTAACCCTTCTGATGAGATACAATAGATAGATGGGTGACTTAGTGAAAGACAATAAATTTGGGAAAGAGTGCCTATTATTGAACGGTCTGTTGCAAAATCTGCTAGTACAATATTCTCCTACAGCACAATTTATACAATTAAAACATAAATACATTCCTAAGGTATAAAATTATTATTTTTTAAAATTAGGGTAAATTTGGTGCTTTTACATCAATGAATAAGTCACTGATATATTTTTAGCCCTCGGCCTTCATTTTATCCTTGCTTCTTTTTAGCGGCTGTTAGAATGAGACGGGAGACAGAGATGACTTTCTGACCTCCCAAATTCTCTCTCACTCTTGAATTTTGGACTCTGAATACCTGACATCCTGGCTGCATGAGTTTTCCAATTAGATGGCCTCAACCTTACTCACCCTGGCACATCTTGCCCTGCAACAATAGCCGCAGGAATGCTCCTGCTAGAGCACACGCCAACTGCCTGAGACCACTTCAGAAGGCTTCCTCCTCACTACTGCCACCCTTATTTATCCCACCTGTTCTTGCTTTTGCTCCAATAGGACCCTTTAGGACTGCTACTGATCAAAACACCCTAGTATGTGTGAGCCAGCAGGCTAAGTTCACTAGCAGCGTGTACAAAATGTGAAAGCATCAGGCATGTGTTGGATTTTAACCACTTTGTGACAAGTTTATAGGGGTTTTAATTACTGATGCACAGAGTGATGTCAGTATTTAAGGTGTACCCACAAACAATTGCAATATACAGCTACTTAAGCCTAGGGCTTTAAGTTTGGTTACCAGGCTCTCAGCTTTCCCTACCCCTTGTGTGACAATTTGGCCAGACCTGTGGAAAGCCTATGGCAGGTCAGTTTTTTCCTGACCAAGAGAAGGAAAAAAATTGGTACCACTTGTGGATGTCCCATCCCTGGAAGTGTTCAAGGCCAGGCTGGATGGAGCTCTGAGCAAGCTGGTATCCCTGCGGAAGGTGGCCCTGTCCACAGCATGGTGATTGTAAGTAGGTGGTCTTAAGGTCCCTCCCAGGGATCCCAAGCCCAGGAGATTTGATGATCCTATGATTCTATGATTCTATGAAAACTCTGACCACCAGTGCTCTTGCTAATGCAGCTCCATCTACATTAGCAATCCTCTTGCTCAGACATTCTGAGTTGTATATATATGGATTAACACTACAGATAAAGAAGTTTGTGGCATGTATTCCTTTTTCAGCAGTTTGACTAGGATTTAAAAATATTTTACCTGTGCTTAGAAAGTGAAATCAAACTGCAAAGTGGCAATTAGTTATCTTAGGTTACTCTCCTAGTAGGCAATATTTATTCAGATTTTCAAACAGATGTTTGTGGATGTAAGTAGACCAGAGACAAAACTCAGATATTGCTTTTATTCTGAAGTGTTTGTACTGGAGGTATTAAAAAGTTCCTTTTTAAAAGCAGCCAGAGCACTTGTGGTGCAGGTTAATGTGAAAGTCAGTATGCGGTCAAAAGCCATAGTTATGGGTGACTATGACAAGTTAGAATCTGCTTTACTCAGAGGACAAATGTTCCTTTCTCTTTTCTTTTCTTTTCTTTTCTTTT
>VYXF01009874.1:33031-69534 GCA_013397295.1 Polioptila caerulea | reverse complement strand
TTCTCTTCTCTTCTCTTCTCTTCTCTTCTCTTCTCTTCTCTTCTTTTCAACAAAGAGATCAGTACCTCAGTCTCTTCTTGCCTTCATGAGGATGTTGTAGACAGCAATGAAGCCTCCTCTTTTGTAAGCTAAACAGACCAAGCATCCTCTGTCACTTCCTGCAAGTCATGCCCTCTAGTCATTCCACCCTCTTTGCTGCTCTCCTTTGGAAACATTCCAATATTTTTATACCTTTTTTTAATCGTGGAGCCCAAACTCACACAATCCTTGGGGTGATACTACACAAGGCTGGGGCAAACACTTTCAAATAGTTAGTTATGCTCTGCTTAGTGCACCTCAGGATATAGTTATTTATTCTCTTTATTCCTCTTATAGTTACCTGGGCACTTTATTGACTCTCATTGAATTTACCATCAACTAAAACACACAGATTCCTTTCTAGAGGGATGTCTCCATTGTGTTGTTCCCCCTTGTCAGCTTATACTTACACAGGGGATTACAGTGTTCCCAGGGCATCATCTGGCATTTGTTGTTCTTAAAGAAGATTCTTCTGTCTGAACTTAGATGGCCAGGCAGACTGGTGCAGATAAAGTGTTCCATTTGCAGCAAAGATCACACAAGACAGTGATGTGGCCACATTCAAATAATTGATTTTTTGGGGCCAAATAACCCATCAATGCTTCACACTAATCAGTGGTGATCAGCTTTTGACTCAGAACCTGAGTGAAGCTCAACACCTTGCTCTTGAAGCTGTTGTTAGGAGTTTATCCATGCCGTTCTGCCCTCCCTGTTTTCTCCATAACACCCTAATTTCAGAATAGTTACTCTGCTCAGAGAGAGGTCATTATTCCAGACTAATATACAAGAAATTAATATTGATGAAATATTCTGAAAGAACACGGTTTGACTGGGCTCTGTTAGAGTGTAATGAACATTCTACAGTGGGCTTGGTTGGATTCTCTCACAGACAAGCTTACAAAAATGTGTTTCTCTCTTGAAAGAACTTTCCCAACATAATATTTAACGATGACATGCTTCTGCATGCAAGCATAGTCCTGTTACTGAATGGGCTGAATGTTTTTGGTGGACTTGTTTTGTATCACAACTATGAAGCATAAAAGAAATAAATCTGTATTCTACGTGCTCATACCTTCCTTCCATTTCTGCCCATGACATTTACTATAGTCTTACAAATTCCGGATTAAGCTTTCATCAAGTATTGCCAATGATCTGAACCATGAGATGTCATAGATTACGGTTTCAAAAAACAGAATTGAGTAAATACATTCTAGGGCCTCCTGGTGCTCCTAGCTAGGCTATTCTTTATCCTGCTGGGTTGATAAACGCCAGATAAATAAATCCCCTTCTCTCACACAGGAATAATAATGGAATCATTTATAATAGCCTTGTATGATAGTAATAGACAGGAACAAGGAAGATGGTTTTCTGCAGAATTACTTGACCTGAAAGTATTATCCTTCAGTCAAACAGGTTAACGAGAAGATCCTGAGCATTTACTTAAACTGGCAGAGAAAAAGTTATGCTTAATCCATGTTGCACTTTTCACATTGATTCAACTGACTAGACATGCCTCCTAAATGTTCTCTAACACCGTAGCCCATGACATACCACACTTAACGAGGCTCTAACAGCATTTCCACTGTAACAGAACTGAAACACATGGCTTGTAACATAACTTTGAAACTTACAGCACTTGTGAGTTTGGACATGGTGCAAGGGTAAGCAACATGTGGTAACCACTCATCATGACTAAATGAGCAGAAAAGCCCCATCTTGACACGGCTTATTATGTCTCAAAGCTGTAAGCGTAATTGTTGGATGAAAATAAATTCACTGTTATAACAATGTACATTTTTTAACATACGTTTATACCCTGCACTTCTTGCAGGTTTTCTCTCAGGCTTACTCACACAAGGTCAGATAATGCGGCAATGTATTAATATCCAACAATAATTCCATAGATGGTAACAGAATAACAAAAGCTGGGATTAAAAATGCAAAATGAATGCATCAGGTATTCAAGTGTTTTCAGGTTTGTAACCATGTTACAAAACAATTTGATCAGTAAGAAATGTAGCACATTTTGTTTTGGACAAGGTTATTGATTTAGAAATCTGTTATCCTAATTTTAGCTATTTCTTGCTTTCTGTTTCCTCTAGTTTATAATAGTATTATAATGCGCATGATGTCTTGCCCTCAAAAAAGGTAAGTGAGCAGGGACCTGATCTTTCTCCTTCACTGGAAAGAAGCAAATGCCAAAACCTTTCTTAACCTTAGGACCATCAAGAGCATAAGAGTTCAAGTACCTGCTTCCCACTGCCTGTAAAAATTCCATGTTGGAAATGAACATTGCTGTCCTAAAGGGTAACATGTAGAGGTATTTAGCACTCATAAAATCATGTGCTTTCATACCCACTTTAATAAGTGGTTGTGATTTACATATGAAATATATCTGTAATAAATTTCCACATAGGGTTTTTTTCCCATCCAGAAGCATGCAAAACCTTTTAGTTCCACACTGTGTGCTCCTATTCTGATCCTCCACCTGGCTGTGGTCCTTTTTATGTGGGAACATTAAACTAATTTTACTTGGAATGTACAATGGTTTCTCAAGATGATGCACCTGATACTAAAAAGCAGTTCACAAGACTTCTTAGGAAGACAGATTGTTCCCCAGGGTCTCCTTCTGCTTTGTATTACAGCTCATAGTCTTGCTTTTAGCCCCAGCTCATCTTTGACAGCCTTCTGCTTCACATTTGGCATCCTTGTGACATCTACAAAATGACTTTGGGGTCAAGAAGTCAACTGGCTTCCTCATATGCTTCTGCCATTACTAGTGACTGTGTTCAGACTGTGAGGGAGGGGAGCTGAGGGCTGTGGGGCTCTGTGTATGTGAAAGAGGGAGAAGGAGAGACAGCAAGAGAGAGTGAGATGTGATGATGACACAGGGAAAGATTGGTTTAAAATTTTCTTTCTGCCCAGGTTAGTGATGATCTCCACCCAGACACAACCCTCCTTTGTTCGAGAACAGTTGAAGGTTGCTACAGGTTTCTTGTCAGACTATACAATGCTTGTAACTCGATGATTTTTGCCACACTTGAAACATTTGTTTCTTGGTACCAGTAGATTGAAAGCTTATTCAGGTACATAATACTGTTATGAGTCAGTGCAAGGCCAACTCCTGGGGTGCCGCTACAGAAGTGCATTCAGGTATTTTATTTGCTAGCCACCAAGAGCCTTTATGCACAGGAGCTGGAAATGGGATGTCTGAAATGTGAGCTTGGAGAAAGCTTGGCATGAAACATTTCACTTAATGAAAAGGATTTAAAGAAATATGAAGGTATTATGTTTGCTATTAAAATATAGCTAAAATACTGCTTTGCAGTGTCCTGCATGTAAGCTGTAACTCCAACTGAATCCTGAACATTTAGGAACCAATCTGAATCTAAATCTCCAGTTTATGTTGTGGTGAGTATCTCAGATTAAAGCAAATCCACATTATCCTGCTTGTCGCAGCTGGGATGTTTTGGTTTATGAATGCAGCCATACAAACAGGGTTTGAAAGAGATTTAAAACAAGTTGATGAATAGAACACTTAGAAAGACATGTTATCAGATACAATCTGATTAGAAACTTATACACTGCTGACTTGCAGAAAACAGCATATACTGTCTGGCAGAGACAACAAGTGATGAGATTCTTTCAGATGCATCAAATCAAATGTCATATAAAGTTAATATCAATTTAAGTTAGTGTAGGCTCCTGACAAATTCACATAATAAATGTATGTCTTAACACTTCAAGTTATTTTTATTTCAGTTAGTAGAAGTCCTGTTGCTTAGCCTGTGCCCTCAACGAGTGATTGTTGTGAGTATAAGGAAACACATGCATTCTACCATAATTTAGTATGCATTAATGTTCTGCTGCAGATCTTAAAATTAAAGCAAAATATTTTCTTATCTCATGTGACAAGAATAAATGCTGTGAATAGATGTGTTTATTAAGAAATTTATTTTTGGGTATTTCTTCTTTTTTCTTCCTTCAGGGAGGCATGAATTAAATCTTCTGCACACTAGAAATTCAACCAAGCTTGTATTAGTGTCTCTTCAGTGTCTCTGTTGCACAAGTGTCAGGTCTTTAATCAAAACAGGTTAAATCATTCCACATGTAGTAAAGGTTAGTATAAAGACATGATTTCTGCATCTAAGAACTTTCAAACTTCTGCAAACTCTGTGATTGAGTGGCTGGGAGGTTTTTCCATAGCTCTGAACATTTGCAAAGTATTTGTACAAGCCCATATATCAGACTCAAATTCAGTACAGGCATGCAAATAAAAAATACAGCAGTCATGTAAAGAAGGAAAGAGTGATTGGCAAGTCAGCATAGGTTTACCAAGAAGAGAATCATGCTTAATTAAACAAGTTATGTTCTAGGATAAATGGACTGGATTTGTGAATGAAAAAAGACCAATGGATGCCATTTTCCTTGTTTATTTTGATAAAACTTACAGTAATGTCTTTCACAATGTTCTTATTCCCAAACTGGGACATTGTATCCTGAGTGGGAAGACTGGTTGGATTTAAGGTTTGTGCTCAAGGGGTTGTGCTTTACCCAGAGGTGGGTAATAAGTGGGATAGTGCAAGGTGTCTCCTGGGATGAGTTATTGCTGTTCAACACGGTGAGTGCATGTTCACCAGTGATGATGCTAAGGAGAGGAAGAAGCACACATGTCAAGCTTGCAGTGGATAGTGTACTTTGTGTGTTTGTTTAAGGAAAGTTAGGAGGAAGGACCTGATGGAACCTCATGAAATCCAGCATGGATAGAGACTAAGCTGTGCTCTGGGAAGATCAAGATCTTCAGGGATGCATTCAGGGGCTGGCAGGCCCAGGGAGCACCTCTGGGGTCTGGTGTTGAGTTCTGGCAGGCAGCTGCATTCCTGAGCAACAGTAGGGGCTCAATGTGGTGAGCAGGACACATCCCCAGGATCCAGGGAAGGATAGGATTTGTCCCTTTTGCTTAGCACATGTCAGACCTTATCTGGCCACTTGATTTTGGGCCTCCATCAGAGGGACAATGTTCAGTTGGGAAGAGGGGTGGTTTCAGGGTATACGAGAGTGTAACTAGAATTGATGAAAAGGAATAAAGAGGACATAGTTGAGCTGTTCACAGTGGTGTGTGGTGAGAGGGTGAGAGGCAGCAGCACAGGCTGAAGCACTGGAATCTCAGCCTGGAGAGAGGGAGAAGCCTTTACCCACAAGGAGAGACCAGCAGTGAAGCTGGAGTCCAGGGAGTTCAAGCTGTCCCAAGTCTTGAGGTTTGAAGTGCTAGCTTATGGAGCTCTGAGCAGCCCAATCTGAGCTCAAAACTGACTCCGCTCTGGATAGCTGTTAGATCTACCAGTATGTTCAAAAGCATCACTTGGAAAAGTTGCCTTTCCCATAAGTTCAATAAAACATCCATATGAAGGAAGAGAATGAGGAGTCAGCCTCTTATGCTGAAACAGAGAGTCTGATTACTGCTTTGCTGCAGGCACTGAAATATCAAAGCCTTGATGATTTCTTAAGAGGTCATTTGACATTTTTTTACATTATGTCCTGTAGTTCAAACTAAGGGTTACTTACAGCTGGTATTTGAGCAAGTATGTCCCAATGCTTCATCACATGAAATGACCTATCATCAAGAGAAAGTTAAAGACCTGGTGTTACATTTCTCCCACCACACAGACTTAAGCTACTATTCTTCATAAAGCCAACAGAGGCACAAGAACTGAAGAAAATGGGTCAGGGATAGAGATATGGTACATTCCTCTGCCTATCAGAGCAATGGTGAGCTGTAATACAGATTTTGGATGTCATCAAAGAAAAATGACCTTCAACACTGCTTTAAGAATGTTTGGTACCGGAAAACAGGGAGACTGTGAATGGTCTGAGTTGTGAATCATTCTTCCTAATGGACTAATAATTTGTTCATTAATGTTTATGCCACAATAGTATTGATTCCCTTGCTAGCTGACTTAATGACATTATCTACGGTCAGGAAAAAAAATATTCAAATTAAATTTGAGGCCATCATGAAAGTAAAACTTGACATGGGCCAAGAACCCCTACTTGCCCAGGACTGTTACTGGTGAGCTAGCAAAGGATGGAGACACTGAAGTAGACATTTCCAGAGACTGATCATCCACTTGGAATATGAAACTTATGAGGCAAATTCATACCTTTTGTGTGGACAAAAGCTGGTGTTCTTTAGAGTCTAAATTTTGTCCAAAAATAGTTAAAAGCTGGGAGAGCAAGGTTTTGCCACTTTCCAGTGTTAAAAAATAGGTAGGATATAAAGGACTGTAAAGAAAACAAATATAAACAAATATTCATTTTATTATGAAAAATAATTGTGGAGAGAAAGAATTATAATCATGTGTTTCACAGAAAAATGCAAGAGAAGATCTCGGCTGGGGTCTGATTTTGTGATTTACAGGTTTGTTTTTTATTAGTTTGTTTTTTCATCTAAAGCTGTAAGTGGTGTGGTTTGGCTTTGTTTTTTTTTTTTTTTCCTCCTCTGGTAAGAAAACCCAGGTTTCAACTGGAACAGATAATGTTTAAAGTCAAGTGCAGTTCTCAATGTAATAAGCAGGCGTGCTTCCACTATGATAGATCAGATCAAGAGAAAGTAGGAAAGTCACTCCTCTCAACCCTAACAGAATTCTCCTGATCCTCAGGAAAAGAATCAGACCAACGCACATTCTGTATAACTAACAAAAACTAAGATTTCTTTTCTTTTTTAAAATAACAATATGATGACATTTTTAGGAATTTGAGTGTCACTGACAACTGCCAAAGTGCAACACATCTGTTGATCTGTTGTTTTATTAGGCAGGAAGATTCATTGATTTTTAGATTAAATGTTTAACTAGAAGTTGAATAGGATAAGACAGGCTTCAAAAATAGAAGATCCTTTCCTGTCAGTGAGTCACTTGCACAACTCACAGGAATTCTGTTTCTCTCAATGAATTTGTTCTTTGTCACCTGCTGACAGATCTGACCATCATATATATGAAAAATTCAGAAGCAAAGCAGTAAACCACAGCACTTGTGTATCTGGGGAGGGAAAATAAAAAAGTAGATGAATGTTGGAGCATGGTGTAAAGTGGAAGATATTGGAATTATATTGTAAGAAAAAGAACTCATTGCAGCAGTTGAATTTGTGTTGTTATGACTGAAGTAACAGTGGGAAATGCTTCACATAAAGTCCATACCATTTGAGAGTTCTAACTTTACATAGACTTTTTATACAGCCAACCAAATGAGTTTTTAGTTGGTAAATTCTCTGTAATGTAAATTCTATGTCAACAGGCAGATGTCTGAAGTAATGAAAGCACTCTGGTTACATGTGTATTGCAGTTATAATAAGTAAGAGTGATAAAGTTTTGTTATCACGTGCCAAACTCATATTTAGTTTAGGTTTCCAACAAAAAAATGTGTGGAAACAATCAAACTCTAAGAACATCTAATTTTTACAATAAGTTTAGTTCAATAAAACAGCTTACAAGTGCTTTCCACAAGAAGAAATATTTATTACATGTTCATGTTGAACAAACATTTAATACAGAATTCTTCCCACATTCATGAAAATGACATCCATCCTTCCTCAGTTCTTTTGTCATTATTACATTTAATTATTGCATGTTACCTTGCAATCTTTACAGGAAATCCACTTTGTTACTTTTTTTAAATATTGCATTAGAGTAGATGGGTGTGACTGAGATTTAAATTTGTGTCATAGTGAGGTTTCCATTAGTTTTTTTAAGCAGCCACATGTAGTTGAGATGGGAGAAACTGGAATTCAGCCCTGGCTGTATGTCAGTACAAAATGCAAACCTTACCTTAGTACTGAAGGAGGCATGGGGCTGCTCAAACCTTTGGTTCCTCTGAGATTGTGAAGCTTTAGGGGAAAAAGAACTCCTCCTAGGCCTTATCTTATACAGTTTTTCCCTCTTACCTTTCCACCTTGTTGTAGAAACTGGAGAATGACCTAAGGGTCTCTCATCCTCTTGGGAACTGCTTTATTATGGGATCATGTCCTCATTAGCTCAGTTGATCAGAGCATGGTACTAATACCATCAAAATGGTGGGTTTGATCCCCACATGGGCCGTTCATGGAAGAGTTGGACTTTATGATCCTTGTAGGTCCCTTCCAACTCAGAATATTCTGTGATTCTGTGATCCTTGTGCCCTTCGGGCATTTTCCACTTGGAGCATGGTGAAGATGACATGTCTCACATGTCCACAGCAATCTTCCCACTCTGCTTTCTCTGAAGCTCATAGGGATTTGCAGTGACTCCAACAGCCCTGATGCAGCTGACTGATTTCAATTCTGAAGAGTGTATGGCAACCACTATTCATTGGAGATTCACCCCAGGAACAGCATTGTCCCCTTGGTCTGCAAGTATCACCTGGTCTAAAACTGCATCAGAATGAGATGATCAAGATGTTTCTTTCCATGCAGGGTGATAGATTTCTTGCCAGATGTAGAATCATTAAAAAGAAACTTTGACCAGTGTCTTTGTGTTAAGACATTTATGACAGTCCAAATCCTAAGATCAGTTGTATAGTCATCTCTATTGCAGTAATTTCTGTCATCAGATATCTCAGTCACAACAAATATTCCCTATGCAGTGACTGACATCTAAAAGGTGCATAAAGCATAGGCATTAAAATATTTCTAGGAGAGAACTATAGATGTCACAAGCAATCCTCATCTCTAAAACAACCCATGAGAGTTGTATTCTTGCAAAGGATGCCAAAATTCTGTAATGCTGTTAGTGACTGCTCAATATTTTGCAGTAAAGAAAGACACATTACAGAAAGAAATAGGTGACAGACTTCTTGCTGAAAAATCTTACAGAAATGCCTCTCTGCTGTGCCATCTCATCCATCTCCTCTCCTGAAAAGGCTGAAGAAGAGATTTGAGACAGTCTTCTCTTCTAAGGGTCAGCCAATAAGTAAAGAAGCCAGATTTTGGCTTGCTAACTAACTGAATTGCCCCAGGGGGAAAGGTTTAGTTACAGTTCAAAAAGAAAGCAAATATTTCTTTGGTGAGGCAGGTTTGGATCTCTTGACTCTTTAAAATTGCTTCCTCCCTTGACTGCTACATTTGTAATTCACTGTATCCTTTTCCATTCTTAATCTAAACATAATAACCCATCTTTCAACCACAAATAATAATCCAAAAAACACACCAGCTTCCCCTCGCCTCTCAGCCTGGGATGGGGAGCAGCAAGCTAGTATAACAAATAGTGACTTTCTTGTCTCCTACCAAGACTATGCAGGTAAATTCTGACTATAGTTATAAACTTCACATGATTCAAACCTTAGAGCTGTCAGCTAAAGCCCACTGAAGTGTGTTCAAACTACAAATTTTATGTACAACCCAGTATTCTTACTAGACTTAGGGTGAGACTTCAACCTATTCCCTGGGATATCATTTAACTGCTGTTGTTGGGGGCTATAATTTCACAGGGGTGTCTCAAAATTTCAGCACAGTAACCCAAAACTCTTAACCTCAATTCAGCCTTGAATCTGATCCCCAATCCAAACCTAATCCAAAGCAGCAATTCAGCATAGCCTCTTTGACCCAGCACTGATTACAGGCATTTCTGATGGGAGCCTCTCCACTCCCTCTCCTTTTTAACACATCCACAGGCACACTCTCCCTCCCTATATCATCCTTGGCCACTTACAAGAAGAGTTAAAGGCAGCTGGGGAAGGGATACAACTCTGTCAAAGTTCTTGTGAACAAGGATTAAAGAAGATTTTATTCATTCCCTAGAAAAAGAGCATGTTATAGGGAAAAATATGTTGCAAGGAAAGAATATGTTAGAGGGGAAAAAATAATGTTAGACTTCATTGTTTTTCTTCTTTTTTTTTGGTTTTTTTTTGTTTTTTTGGGGGAGTGTTTCTTTTCAGCCTTTTAAACTGCTGTTTTTGGAGTCTCTTTAAATTGTTCTTCTTGAGTGCATATAGAAGTGTCCCTTAGCTTATATACACTCCCAAATTTATCCCTTTGTACATAGAAAAGACTGGGATAGCACCTTGAAAACACATCAATAAACAAGGTCTTTTTCAGAATCCTTAGACATTTCTCATGGGAGCCTGATGAATCAGACAACTTCTTAACTTGACACCAAATTGTTTATCAGTTTAGATCTACTTCCTGAGAGGTACCTTCTGTCTCAAACTTGCTGGACTTTAAATAGGGTGTGCATAATAGTTTTGGAACCACATACCAAAATTTGAGGTAAAATTTATGTAGGAGAATGAAAGTACGCATTCTCTCTGTCTATCCTCCAGTATTATAAAAAAAACCCCCTGAATCTAATGGAGTACTTTCTTAATTTAAAGTTAATATCAAATTTCTGGGAAAAAAGCTTTATTAAAAACCTTATAACTTTAAAGAAAGGTGATATGCATACATAAAATCAGACTAATTTACTGTTTGAAGAATTGTGATGACAACACAAATAATGAAGATACATTGAAAATACAGTAAGCTGATGCATTGGAAAGAAAAAACTTGAAAGTAGTAGATGTTTATTTAAGACTGATACAGTATGTTTAGCAATACCCCTTGTACATCAGAGAGCAGCACTGCCTTGGCAATTGGCATAAGCTCAAACACCCTGCCTCAAGGAAGATCAAAATTATTTATTTACTGAAGACTTCCACCAAAGATAAAACAAACTGAAACCCCCTCAGCATACAGGTCTGAGAAGTAAACCATGTAGTAAAGCAGGGAACTGCGTAGCCATATTCTTTTCCAGGTAAGTTATTCTGAATTCTGGGTAGCCTTCCTGCCTGGCTGATAGGGCATACAGTGGTCAACCTGCAGGCCCCAATCCTCCAGATCTGCTATGACTGGAGACAGAACACATGACCTAGTTTCCTAAGATCAGTGATTCTGACCTGTTCTTAAAATCACACACACCTCTATTTTAATCAAATAGAAATTAGCACTCCCACATCCTAATTTCTGTATGGTTAAGCGTCCCGACTTCACTAAGTCCTAGTTCTTTATGAAGTGCTGTATTTGGCTCCTCACTGCTGCTGTAAAGATACACTGAGCTGACATTTAATTTAGTGCGCAGCAACTCTCACTGAAGGAAGCTGGCTCACACTTCGTGTTGCTACATTACAAGAAATCATAAACACAGCACGAGTTGGACCTTGCAAGTAGAGTTTTTTGTATATCCCTGTTAGGGTATTAAGTACAGGGAACAGAATTTAAGAGTTTTGTTGCAGCAAAAAAAAGTTTAAAAAATAGCTGTTAGAAAACAAGCTTAACCATTAGGAACTAGTTTAAAAACTGCTAATCCTTTAAATATTGAATAGTCATCAGACTAAGCAGTAGGAGACTTACATGACTATGTTAATCATGTGGTAAAAATCTGGAATCTGTGTTACTGTATTTAGGATGAATAATTATCACAGTCAAAATGATACCAAGTAGTACCCAGTGTGATGCACAGAACTTTCCACTCGTAACAGGTGGAGAGCTCCAGTCCTGTCAGACGACCAGAGAGGGTAGTAGCCCTCACCTCCACTAGCTCAAAACCCTACCAGGTTTGGTGGACTTCCACAGAATCATGGTGAAGATGTTGAGGAATGTAGTATTTCAGCTGTCCCAAGGGGGAGAAGAGCTTAACTACAGTCTAGAATCAGGTGGATTCAAACCATGCAAAGTCAATGCAGAGCGTTCCCTCAGGTGTTCCTGCTTTCTAAATGGTTTTATCCCAGCCCTTTGATTTCTGTCATGTTCCTGCTGCTTTGCCCTTCCCCACATCTTGTCTTCCTTTCCACAGGGCAGTCATGCTACCCAAGGGAAGAGGTCTGGCACAGGGATCCTGTAACCTTCCACATTCCTCAATGATCTCCAGTTCAGTGACAGCACAGTTATTCCCAGAGGATGTGCCCTGTAGATTGGGCCAGCAGTTATCACCACTGGTATCAACATCTTGTTAAGGAAGTGTGATTTGGTTGCTGGGCTATCAGGGAGCTTTAGATGTGTTCTGAACTTGCCTGCCAGGTTGGGTGCCCCCCCAAGTCAGTGGCCAGATCTACTCCAGCTTGCCTGGGACATAGAGTTGGCAGACAGATGCTGAGCACAAGTGGCCCAGGGAAAGTGAATTGGTTGAGGCCAGTATTCATTTTTCTGGAGCTCAGAATGGAGACACTTGGGTGGAGAAGCTCTACATCTCAAGGAGCAAGTGTATCTTGTGTTGGTATTTTGAACTCTAGCAGATAACATCACTTAATTACAATTTTTAGCAAATGATCTCACTCCCTGTAGATGTGAGCCTGATTTGGACATTTCTTGTCTTTTCTTCTTTGCTAGTGCATTCATACATTTTCATCTTTCCTTTTTTAATATTTATTTTATGTGTACACAATTTAGGGTAAAAAAAGGAGTTTAATTCTCACTTCCACTGCAATAAATGCACACAGAAGCCCTGAGAGTCATAAAACTCCAGGACAGGAAAAAAAAAAAAAAGANAAAAAAAGTAAAATAAAGCACAGAAGAGATGTTAAAAAACCCAAGCTATTTCTGGGCCTGGTGAACTCTGGTGTTGAAGCCAGTTACAAAACCATCAGAGCACAGGTGCATGCCACATGACCAGGTGATAATAAAGCAACTCTAGAATGTGATCTTGAGGAGTCTGATGATGTTTTGTCTTTGTAATACATCCATCCCAAGCTGCACTTTGACATCTGTTTCATATTTAGTTGTTTTTTTGGCATTTTTGGTTTTTTTTTTCTTTTATACTAGTAGCTCTAAGGGAAGTCAAGCTGATGAATATCTACATTTAGGACACAGTATGTTAATAGTGGGCTGTGAGGTGACATGATAATGTTGGTGATGTACGTTCGTCATATGCAAAATTGCTGAGCAGTGTAAGAGGTTTATAAACAGATGAGAACTCAGGAGCCATTGCAGGAATAAAATCTCTCTTGCAGGTTACCCTCTGGCCAGTCCTGGGGGTTTGGCAGTCTGACTCGTGAGATAGCTTTATTAGTCACAGAAATACTGGAGTTAGACAAACTCCCTGCAATTCTAGTAAAAGGCAGAACCATATTTTTCACTGTGAAGGAGAGCACTAAGCAAAAGGGACACCTGCTTACTGCTATCTTACTGCTCCACTTGACAGAAGTCATGCTGAAAGGAAGAGGAGTCAGAAGTGCAATGACTTTCCTTGCTAGGAAATATTTGCTGCATTCAAAGCAAAAAGCCATGCACCACAGAGGAACTGAGTGGTTGTGAAGCCTCAGTTTTGAAGTAAGTCAGAGATAGCAGTGACTGATTTCTCACAGAAAAGAACTATCTCTTGGGAGCATTGGTCTGAACAATCCTATGTGGTCATTTCTGAAATGTGAAAAAAGCAATCTATTTCCATAGGTTTTCCAGAACCCTTCTGTTCCAAAAGCCTTCTCTTGTCCTTGCTCTGAACAGCAAAATTATGCATAACATCTTTCATTTGGAGGGCAGTCTTGATTTGGAGTCACTCACTTCTCCATTGTGGTGGTATGTACCCTGTTTTGTTCAACCCTTGCAATGTCACCATGAATGCAAAACACTAATGCAGCTTTGCCTAATGTTACATTGCAGATTAGGTTGTGCACTGCTCATCATGGCATCATACTGGTGTTGTGATCTGCTACTACGTGAGGAAAACAAGGGGGACTTTTCAGCAACAGTGACCTGCTAAACGTGTAACTCTGATGAATAAGGCATTAGTCTGTTGGAGAGGGTTTTTATCTATTTTCTTTTATTTTTTTGCAGGTGGTGTGGAGAGATTTTAAAGATGGCTCTGGTGTTATATTAGATGTACTAATATTTGGACAGGAAAACACCTATTTTTGTAAATTAGTCAGATGACATACTTCTACAAATAACATCTCATGTCTTCTGAACGGCATGCAAGAATTTCATATTGACCATCCATGAGTGCCCTAGTGAGACTCAAGAATTCTCAACCCCTCATCTTTTGCCTCGCATTAAGCAAAGTAGACTGTTGAGTTAAAAAAAAAAATCCTTAAAATTACAATGAAAATAATCCAGTTTGAGGATTTGGTTATAATCTGATGCCAAAGAAAGATTTCAAGCATGTTACAGTAATTAAAAAATTGCATTTTTGAGGGTTCTAAAAAGAAACAAAGAACTAAAAAAGAACTGACTGTTTATAGATGGTTGAAGGAAGTAATTACGATTTGAGTCCTTTATAAAAGACATTAGAATTATCACAAATGTATCAGCTTTTTGAAGAAGAAAACCTGATGTGCAACTGCAGAGATGGCAAGACCTGTTCATTTATTGCATATCCTTCCAGATGGAAATAAAAATATCAAACACAAGGGAAAATATATGACATCTGTGTCTATTACATGCCTAGCCAGAGAAAAATTGTTTCACTTAGCTGTTCTGAAATACGTGTTATCCTCACAGCCCTGACTAAAATGCTTTGAAATGATGCCTTCCTCTTTACACCTAGATCTGAGATAATTTCTCCAGTAATCTTCATCTGAAAAAAATCTCCTTTATATCTGAGTTTCTTACCGGGGTTATGTAGGTGTGTGGATCACACAACAGTGATTCTGTAGGTAATTTTATAGGGGGAACATGACAATGAATTCAGAATTTCACTGAAAAGTAACTTTAAAAATTTTAATAGTGACTTTGAGTTGAGAGTTTTCATTGGAGTTTATCAGATTTTGATAAAACGTTTGTGATAAAGTGTTTCTCAGGCCCAGATAAAATTTCAAATGAAGACCCCCAAGAAGAATGACCCATGCTGGAGTCTTAGAAAAGCATGGAAGAGTCAATTTTCTTTCCACCCATGGACTTTGCTGACTGTCAGACTACTGGTTCATTCAGGAGGAATAAAAGGATGTGGATATGGAGAAGACCAAATGTATTGTCAGGTCTAGTCCTCCAGTGTGATGCACAGCTACACACTACAAGCCAAATTTAGAAAATAAAAAGTCTCTTTCACAGTGATATCATCCACATTGATCCACAACATTATTTTTAATATATGGCAAGAAGTTACACTAGCTGGTGAAAGCCACAACTGAAATGATCTACAGAGAGAAAGCAGCAAAGATTCCAATCTGCAATTATCATTGTATTGTTATTGAATCTGCTTCTTTTAAAATAGTTAATATTTGATGGGTCAAAGGAAGTTTGGCCTTTGTATTATAAATGTTTAATGTATGGAAGTAGTTAAACTAGTTTTGATAATGGGTCTTCTAAGTTACCATGGTGCATCTAAAAAAATGTTACCATAACTCTAGTTCATTCTGATGCACCATTTTTTTATCAAATACCTGTTTCAATATGACACTTTAAATCTGCCAAGCTGAGTCATAAGTGCACCCCCTTTATTTCAAAGACATTGAGAATGTTAGCAAACTTTCAGAAAAAATGGGGCTGAGTTTGGATTTTGTAATGAAACCCAAAACCAGTCAGGTTTCTCTTGGTTTTGTGTTTCATTGCAAGAAACTCTAAGATGAGTACAGCCCAGAGTACATACATTCATGATCAGCAGTAAATGTGAAGAGAAAGAAACAGTAGAACAGACATCAGATTTTTCTCTGCAGTCAGCAATGCCTGGAAAGCTGCCCTGCTTCATTGCAATGCAGATTTGCAGACTTTGGCCCAAAAAAGACCTGCTGGCGAAGTTTGATACTGAAAAGTAATCTTCTTCAGGAAATGAGTACCAAAGAATTGTTATACCATGTAATAAGAAAGAAACAATAAAGATCCCTGGCAAGAAAGTAGTTCTGGGTTGATGGACAACAGTCATTATAAACTGGGCTTTCAAATAAAAATACCTTCATCCTTTTAAAAGGGTTTCTGTATTTTAAATATGGACATTCGCATTTCAAACTGGAGAGCTTCCAAGTGACCTCCTGACTTTAAAGGTTAAGCGCTATGAGAGAACAATTGCAGACACTCAGAATGAGAAGGAAAATATGATTTTATAGCTGGAACAGACTATAGAGTATCTCTTCTAACATTTCAAATTTGAATTAAAGAGGTAACTATTGGGAATGGTTCAAAAACAGCCAAGGCTGGAGAAATGAATGCTTCTACTCTTTATATTGTTTCACAAACATTACTGCCCCCAGTCACTGCATTTAAAGACAATACATAAGGGCTTGTCTGTACTAAGTGTCTGATGTTGGTGACAAAACTGCAAGTACATGAAAGGTTGTGACAACAGTTCTGGTAGTGAAGTAGTCTGGTCAGCTATGACAAGATCTGTGTGCAAATTAATGAAAATAAAAAGCCAAGAATCCCAAGAAAAAAGAACTGATTCAAACATTATTTCTCCCTTGTTGGACCACTGAATTTTGGCCCTCATTTAAACTTTGTTAAGGCCTCATCTCCCTTTCTGTTTACATTATCATTGGCTTAATATAGGAAAGTGCACTCTGCCCCTAGGTTAATGGTTGTGACATTTGTAAGAGATATGGAGAAGATTAGTACGGTGCTGCAAGCTGGCTGAACGGAGCTGAAGCTCTTATGGTCCTTCAAAATTCAGCAAAAGACAGGAGAAGGTAGGAGAGTATTATCTCCTGCTCCTCTCTTATCTCAGAAACATATAAAAACACCTCTTTTCAAACTATATTGCTTTTACTAGGTGATTATCTGCACTGTGTGTATAGGAAAAAGATGAATCTCTTTTTCTGATAGGCCCTTCTACCTGAAAATTTATGCACATATTTGGTGGAGAGATATTTTTCAGAAAGGTCTGCTGATGGATACTGATAGGGAATTGAAACATTTGAAATCCATGCCTATAGATAACTACAGTAATGAAAATGTGAATGACTACAGTCTTCTTCACTAGTTTACATATTTTGTGAACATTTTCAGTGTTACTAAATATTAAAAAAATGGATTAGGTTTAAAATAAATGACGGAAATTCTTCTCAGCACCACTTCTTCAGAAAAGAAAAAAATTGGTCTAATTTGATGTTTATAATAGGAGGTACTCTAGATAGCATAAGTGGACCATAAGTAAAGTATGAAATCCCATCATCTCAGCTGAGCCAATTCTGGTCATCTGGAAATTTTTGTCAATCATTATTTTAAAAGAAAATTAAGTAACAAAGGGATTTGAATTCCCTAGGGAGTTCAAGATATAAACATACCCTAAGCAGCTTTGCCCCCTCACACAGAGTTGACACTTTGTTTGCATACATGTCTGTGTGTGTGCAATCAGTGTGACGGAAATACAGCAGAGACAATTTCCTCTTCCTGTACAGGCTTTAGGCAAATTTAAGCTTCAGCTTAAGCAATTTTATTTTGGGCTGGGATTATTAATATAGTACATTTTATATTTCAATATTTTTTTCATAAAATTTACCAATGAGAAGATACTATGCTGTAGGTTACTTTGAATTTTATTTGCAGTATGTATTAGTCAGCAACGACATGGTATGAAGTACTGCACTGAATGCCTATAGAAGAAACACATTTCAGTTTGCTAAAATTGGTTCTGAATTTATGAAACAAATCTTACTATCACTGCTACTTGTATGAAAAACAGACCCAGCATGATAAAGAAACTAGACCTTATGAGGGAATGAATATATCAGATTTTCCTTGTGTGAAGTAGCACTTTGAGTTTGTTAAGGTGCATAAATCAGAAGTTGGGATTCTTATGCAAGACTCATGGAAGCAATCACAATTTTGATTTGCTTTTCCAGTGTATTTTTCTTCACAGTGAAAATCAGAGCCATTAATTGGTGTCTCTGCGGGCCAAAGCAGCATAAAATCTAATCTTCCCATGGTCAATGAAGGGTAGAAAAAGAAGTGACTGGACATGATTATGTTAAACTTTTAGGAAAGACCATATCATAGCACAAATATGCACATCTTCTGTTGTGCTTGTCACACATCTCTTTTGTCATGAGAGAAACATGGTCATAAATTACCATCCTTGTGATATCATAATTGGGATGTTTGTAAAAATCATACAATTTTTGGTGAATATTAATTATATCTATCCAGATATATTACTGATACCTCAAGCTTTGCAAGCATATTTCAAGTACAGGCTCCACATTTGTACATTGTGCTATGGGAGTAGTGGAAATGATTCATGTCACAGAAAAATTAGAAACGCAATGTAGTGTTAAGAGGAATGGACACAAATACTCTAACTCAGAAAATGTGCAACTTTCTGTAGAACTGCTGTGTTAAATCAGTTCAGCCACTAGAGTAGCCAAATCATACTGGATTATAATGATTATCCAATTAATAACAAACATTTGAAGAGAAACATTTAGACCTGCCACTTGCTGTTTTAGGAGAGCTGAGTGTACTACAACAAAGGGGACAACCTGAGCATCTTTCCCAAAACCCAGCCTCCCTCCTGACCATCTGCAGTCTTGTGAACAGCAAACATGTAGGGTCCGACAGAGATGTACACAGAGATGTAAACAGAGACATATTAGTCATTTGTCTTGCAGTTTCTGTCTTCATATTGTTTGATCCATCTGAAATGACCAAAAGAGATAAGCCAATTTATTACATGTATCCTGGGCTTAAATCTCCAAAAGAGGCTTTCATTTTTTATGTTCAGACATTACCTACAGCCCTTATATGCTTTTCACCTTTACTAAAATGTTTCTGTGATTACAGTGTAAAAGAAGCTTTTTTTTTTTTTTTTTTTTACTACATCACTTATGTGAAAATATGAAAAGTGTTGTAAGAAATGGAAAGGTTTTCTCAGTTCTGTAGGCTGCTTTCTGCCTGGTGTGATGGGGGATGGCAGACTGCTAGAGGAAACATGCAGATGGCATAAGAAACGCATATTTAAAATTCTGTCCAGCTGCACCATATTGTCTGGTTATCAAGGGAATTGTGAAGAAATAAGAGATTATGGAGGAATTCTGAGCATAGAGTTTTCTTGACTGCAGAGCAGGAACTGCTGCAAACATTCAAAGGTAAATAAAAGACAACTTCTAAGCATAAATAAGATATTAAATATTCCTGGAGGTGTAGAGAAGCGGCTTGGCCTGTTCCAAGGCCTGCTGCTGGACAGCTGCAGTGCAATTAACCACGAGGCCCTCCGAAGTTTGAGCTGGGTCTTACGGGTTTTGTTGTTTCACCTCCATCTGCCAAGTAATTCTTCAGTTAGCTGACATCACACGTATCATCTTTCCTTGCAAGAACACATTGTATGCTTTGTGTCTTACAGATTTTTTTTCTCAATGCTTCTTTTCTACAGGAAAAAAATGGTCCTGTACAGGTAGTTTTTGTGATTAAGCGGTATGTTTGGGAAAGGGAGGTGACATCAGATGCTGTACTAAAGTTTCTGGATGCGACATCATGATGTGAAATACACAGTAAAAGCTAAAAATCTATTATTTACACAGTGGTGTCAAATCTTCTATTATAAAATGCACCAACTTGACTATCCCTGGTGTTTGCTAAATTTTTTCTGATGCTGTCATAGTTCATATTTATATGAACTAAACCAGGATTTATAATCTTACACTTCTAACTTTGTTTTCAATTATTACAATTGCATTCATATTATGATGGTATCTGATGGAATCCAGGAAATACATCCCCCTGCATTAAAACAAGGCACCTTGGAGGTACAAGGAGGTAGTACAATGACCCTCATTTTGTTTCCATCCTGTGGCTCCTTTCATAAATCATAGCCCTTAAAATGAGTAAAGTACATAGTGATGTTTAAAGCAAAAAAAGAAAAAAAAAATCAGTCGTCATATCCTACTCCCTTAGCAGCAGATTGTACTTGTCCTTCTATACTTGCTCCAAGCAAACTCAGAGAACATACACATAAAGATATACACATTAGAATTTTTTTTTACTTGCCAGAAAAGGCATTATGTGACAGACTGAAAGTAACATTTTAAATGCTGTGGAGGAATTATAATGAGAATTGGATAGTTTGTGGCACACCCCAAAATGTTTGTGATTATTTCAGCCTCATAAAAGTTGCCAAAGTCTATGAAAACAGCTTTTGTTGTCCTGGTATGGTGCGGTAGAGAGGTCCCAGATTTCCTATGAATCTGAGTGATTGGAGCAATGCAGCTGGCTGTGTTAGGTGACACATACCAGGACTTTGAACTACCTATAAAAAATAGGTCTCATTTAGCATGTAGTATTAGGCATTTGGCATGCAAAAATGCAAGGCTTCCCCTTGCCTTCAGCCAGTCACTGGGAGCAAGCAGAGCTCTCCCACACAGAAGGGAGGTCTGGACTGCAGGCACGCTGCTGGCTGGAGGGAAGGCAGGGAGGGAGGCACCAACACACTGGAGGGAGAGCTGCAGCCCACTTCAACCCCTGCCATAAATCTGTTCCAGGGGTGGGGAACAAACAGTGCAGAATGAGCAAGTGTGTCATATAAATGATTATAGATTTGGGGCCCTCACTGACTGTGAGACAGTCAGTGTCTAATAGAGAAGTCTTTTCCCTTTGTGGTGTGTTTCCCCTGGAGATTATGCCTAATCCCATGTTTTAATGGCTCTTTAGAATTTACCCACCTTTGTGGACAATGTCCCCCAGATCATCCTAACACAAGATTTGTGGTGTTAAGAGATGCTGTCCTGCAACTGATATGCTACATACACTTTCTACCCTTTCTCATGCATTGAACCATTGCAAGGCATTTGTTGTTTTCTCATTTTTTTTGACACTTGTCAAAGTAGGTCTGGGGACCAGCCACTGATTTTACTTCAGAACAGCTCTGTAATATGTGTTCTTTATTGCAAATGAAGAATGTCAGAAAGAAAGAGGAAAAATCCACTTCTGTTTAAATTAACTATATTTCCTTTGCCAGGATTTCATTTATGCATGGATTTTGACCTAGCTTTCTTCTTAGCCGTTCACTGAGGGGTTATATCACATCAGGAGCCTTAAGAAAGTCTTTCAGTCATTGTCTCTCCTTAGATAGTTTTGTAGGAAAAAGCACTAACTATGCAATGACAGCCCTTCAGAAATGTCTAAAACATTTCTGATACAAACACAGAATTTCCATCCTGTACAGGGTTTTTGGATGACATTTTGTCATAAACCCGCAGCTGAGTGTTAGCCTGGATATTAGCAAGGAAGTATTTTCATCAGCACTCCTTATGCGAGGCTATGTCCTAATCCTACCTTGCTGATGGTCATTAATCAATTGTAATCCCAAGACTTAAAAGGTTCTTACTAAAGTTTTTCTCCCCTTCCTTGATGGCATAAAGTCTGTTCTCCTACATGACAGAAGTCATGTTGACAAAAGGGATCCCAAGCCCTTTCACTTGCTTCCAAAACAGTGACCCAGGAAACGCTGTTAACTTTTCTTGCAAAAGCACAATATGAACCTTTTCATTTTTCTTGGAGATTTTTTGAAAAAGAAAGAATGTTGTGTGTTTCCTGCTGTGGCCTCAGACACACCTCTCATGTTTTCTCACAGGTGGGATTTTTCTTCATGCAGCTGTACAGGTAAAAGAAAGGAAATACATTCATACAGTACCTCTGCCATCTTGAAAGTTGTCTGCCAAATTTATAAAAACATATTTTCTGAAGGTCATTGAAAATTTACTTGAGGACCAGACAAGTGGGAAGTGGAAGATTTCTATCCTAGTAAGCAGCTTTCAAGATCATTAAGATCTTAGCTGTGTTCACCATTTTTAGAACTGATTTCTGTTTAATGCTTATGCAAGAGTTACAAGAGGCAGCTGAACTTGTGCATTTTAAGTAAGTCAGTATTTAGCGGCATTTGACCAGTAAGACTGTGAGAAGAAATTGTGACTTTCAAAAATTTAGGATGAGCAATTTCTAGTTCTGTCCTGTTACAATTTAATAATAACAGTGGACAGTAAACAGTTCATACCTTCTGTACAGGCTGATATCTGATGTACTGGAATAAAACAGCCCCCAGTATCAGGAAAGGTTGCTGTTGCAGAGAATGTCATACCCATCCCTTCTGCTGGAAGAGTAGTGCCCTTCTGCCACGGCTTTTCAGTGGCTCATAGCTGTTTGTAAAATCACTGTAAATAGAATAACTTCTACTCTCTGTCGAGTGATGTGTTTTGCATGTGAGCATTTCCAATTGAAGAAAAGAAAAATTTCTGGAACATTGTTACTAGTTGGTACTAGAACAACTCTGAAACAATTATGCAAATGACTGGTGCAGTACTTTGATTAATCTCTCTAGCTATTTCCTGCAGACTAGAAGAGCTATCCTGTCCCAGCTGTTCTGCTAGGACCTGTATCTCCCCTACAAACGCATGTTGATAAATGCATATTATGAAACTAGATGTCTTGTTACTTCAATCTTATCAGTACTCTTTTCCTCTGTTTGAAATTGCAAGTACTTAGCAGGGGAAAGCTTGCTTGGTCAGGGGGATTAGACAGAATTACAATAGCAACAACAACTTGGTATGAGTTTTCTTGGGCAGACCTGCTCCTACCTGTAATTGGCCAGCTTCATCCATATCCAACAAAATAGTACATTTTGAAAACTCCCCAGCAACCAATCAAACACACAGATAATGCCATGGGGATTTGGAATTGAGTGCCTTCTGTCTGGCCTGTTGATTTTCTTCACCCCCATATACTCATTATGATCCTACCAGAACTGGGTTTTTTTACAAACAATCTTCTTTGGATTCTCTAGTGAAGCATAGAGGGTGGATGCACTGCAGAATCTTAACCAGCCCAGACCCAGACCTGTACCTTGTCCTGGGAGTCAGCACATGGAAAATCTCAAAAGAACTCTTGTTTCTGGCATGAATTATTCCCAGAACCCAAAGGAGAAATGAACATTTTAAAACCCAAATTACAGTAGCCTTCCTGTTAAAATTCATCAGCTTTTATCTCCTAAAGAGGACATAAGTTTCTATGAGTAATTTTATTTTCCCCCTGCTCTCTTCTTACTAAGGATGGTCCTTTTCAAGAGGTTATCCTTCAACCCAGGTTTTTAATAACTTCTAACAATTTAACGTTCTTTGCACTGTATCCTCCAGGTCCATCAGAAACAGTTCTCTCTTCCCACTGAGTCTGAAGTTCATCTCTGTGTGTGCTCTTGGGAGTCTCCTTAGCCTCTGCTTGTCCCATGGAGCGTGTTTGTCCCACTTTGTCTTGTGCCGTGCCGGATCACCAGCTTTGCAGCAGCTATGATGTTGCATTTGTACTCCCAGCAAAAGCCAACTGCCCAATCTCTCCTCTCATTCCATGTCACCCAGAGTGCACATTCAGAAGACAACTATGATCAGTCTCCCTCTCAAGCCTACTGTGAGTATGCTTATGACATAAACTGTGAATAAAAAATATAAATTGTACAATCTGCCATACAGAACCTCAGTGCCTCTATTTCTTTTTGGCAGATATTGGGCAGCTTGCAGCACAGTGCCAACCATGTATAGGGAAGGATTCAGTGTGCACAGTGTCTCCAGCATCATCAGCAGCCTTTTCCAGTGAGCTTGTGTGACACACACTTTTACAAGAAAAAACAACAAGGGAATTCAGTTTGAGCCTTCTACAAGTGCATGGCTTGCTGAGGGAAAACACTTTTTTTATTGGTTGGGACAGTGCCATCTTTGGCATTTTGCATTCAAGTGTGCTGGCCATGCAAAACAGTAGTGAGGTTGATCTACGTGGCTAAACAGAACAAGCAACGCTCTAGAGGTTATGAAAATTTATTGTTGTTCTTTTTCCCAGGTGTTGCTGTCTGTTTGCATGTGTTAATGAAAAGCTTATTAAATCTCTCTGTTGGTTTCTGTGTTTGTACACCTGAGTGTGAAGATGCTGTACATCTAAGTCAGGCAGTGGGCAGGCTTAGAGACATCTGTGGAAATAGTTATGAAAAGTGAATAATGAGCATAGCTCACCCTGAGCTTTCTGAAATAAAAGAATATAACATCTCCTGGCACCTGATGAATAAAATAAGCCCTATACAGACAGGGTATTTCTATGGTTACATCTGTTCAGTAACAGTATGAAATTTCCTTGTTAGTAGCTGGATAAGGTTTTTAATATAGTAATGGAAGAAATTGAAACAAAAGAATCAGCTGGTATCCACTTTGAATCCTCCAGTATATTTCCTCTTCTCAGCCAACAGAATTCACTAAATCACCCCTCTTTTATCACCCTCTACTCCCTCCCATTCCTATAGGATGTTTAACATAAAATATTTTATTGTCAGAGCCCTTCACAGCCTCTTCACAGTAGTTTTTAATCTCCCATTCTCTTACATATCAGCTCTCCCCTCCACATCTATCACCCACTCGTTAGATTTCAAGCATCTCTGTGTTTTTTCTCATCATGACTCTCATAAATAAGATACATCCTGACAATATTAAGAAATTAGGAACAAGGCATACTCTTTCAAAATTTCCCTTAAAAATCACTTTTATTTACGAGACTGTGCCTGCCTTTTCATAGTGTTTGGGGCTAACCCCAGGAAACAGTTAAGGACTCCATGGACTCCTGGTCACTTTCTCCAATCACACAGTGAGATGGGGAAAGAAGAAAGGATAAATAAAACCA
Organism: Polioptila caerulea; assembly: GCA_013397295.1. NCBI lineage: Eukaryota > Metazoa > Chordata > Aves > Passeriformes > Certhiidae > Polioptila > Polioptila caerulea. Next base: position 44,948 of record VYXF01009874.1, on the reverse strand, counting down.
AGAAAATTTATGGAACAAGAAAAAATTTGTTAATTTGTGAAGGAGAAGTGAAAGAAGAGAAAAAGTAAATAAAACAAAACAAGAAATGCACCTCCCATGGCCAGAGATGTATCCTGGAAGTTTCTGAGTAAAAGATGGCTAACCCTCCCACACCCTGTCATTTCCCTCTGTGTTGCAGAACATGATGTATGACATAGAGTATACTTTCAGCTTGTTCAGATCATCTGCCTGATTTTCTTCCCTTCTAATCTATTCTCGGGGCTCAGAGGGGGATACAGAGAAGACTTTGATGCTGTGTAGATGCTCTTCAGAACAGCTAAACCACTGTGCCATCAACACCCTTTTGGTCACAATCCTCAGGAGAACTTCTATGAAAAAAAATTAACTCAATCCCATCCAGGGGCAGTACACATACTGACCCTGCTGTCCAATATCTCCTTTCATGTTACCCACTTACTATAGTTTACTTCATGTTTAGCAATAGAATCTTCCTATCTTCAACCTGGGAGAGTGGTATCCTGGGCCTCACAACTCAGTGATATTTCAAGGAATACTGATAATCATCATAAAAATACAAGCATGATTAGCAGAAACTGACTGAGGGAGCTGTTGGGAATACTCCCTGAGCCACTCTCCATAATTTACCCACAGTCTTGGCTTAAATGGGGTGGATCCAGACAACTGGATGTTGGCAATTGTAGTGTCCATCTATAAGAAGTGATGGAAGAAGGATACAGGGGAATACAGGCCTGTAAACCTGACCTTGGTGCTAGGGAAGATCATGGAGCAAATAATCTTGAGTGCCATTACACAGCATGCACAAGTCAACCAGGGCATGATCAGGCCCTGCCAGCAGGGTTTTGTGAAAGGCAGGTTCAGCTTAACCAACCTGATCTCCTGTTATGACAGGGTGACCCATTAGAGGATGAAGGAAACGCTGTGGATGTTATAGCCTAGATTTCAGTAAAATCTTTGACACACGTTGCCACAGCATTATTCTGGAAAAACTGTAACCGGTAGTGTTCCCTAGGTATCAGTATTGGGGCCAAGTTCTGTTTAATGTCTTTATCAATGATCTGGATTAATGGATTGAGGCCCCCCTCTGTCAACTTGCAGGTGACACCAAGCTGGGTGGGAGTATTGGACCTTCTGGAGGGCAGGAAGGCTCTGCAGAGAGGTCTGGACAGGCTGGACCATGGGCCAGGGCCAGTGGGGTGAGGTTCAACAAGGCCCAGGGCTGGGTCCTGCCCTTGGGTCACAACAGCCCCAGGCAGTGCCACAGGCTGGGGCAGAGTGGCTGCAAAGCTGCCCACAGGAAAAGGAGCTGGGGGTGCTGGTGACAGCAGCTGGACATGAGCCAGCAGTGCCCAGGTGGCCAAGAAGGCCAATGGCACCCTGGCCTGGATCAGCAATGGTGTTGCCAGCAGGACCAGGGCAGGGATTGTCCTCCTGTTCTTGGCTCAGGTGAGGCCACATCTCAAACCCTGTGTTCAGTTTTGGGGCTCTTACGACAAGAATGATGCTGAGATGTAGGAGTGCATACAGAGAAGAGCAACAGAGCTGATGAAAAGTCTGGAGCATGAGTCCTTCAAGCAGCTATGGGAGTTGGAGAGAAGGAGGCTCAGGGGGACCTTGTCACTATCTGGAACAGCCTGAAAGGAGGGTGTAGCCAGGTGGGGGTAAGCCTTTTCTCCCAGGTAACTAACATTCATGACCAGATGTGAAGAGATGGCCTCAAGCTGCGCCAGAGGAGGTCTAGATTAGATACTGAGAAAAATTTCTTCACTGAAAGGGTGGTCAGGCATTGGATTAGGCTGCCTAGGGAAGAGATGGAGTCACCGTCCCTGAAAGTGTTTAAAAGGCTTGTGGATGTGGAACCTGGGGCATGGTCTAGTGGTGAACATTTTGGCGCTGGGCTAATGCTCGTTGGTCTCAATGATCTTGGAGGACTTCTCCAAACTTGAGATGACTACCCAAAAAGCTAAGTTTTGTAAGCTTATAAACTCATCTCAGAAAAGAATAATCTTCAAAACAGCCAAATGGCAAAAGGCTCTAGACATTCATTTAGAAGCAATAGGCCTTCAGTTCCTACAGTAGTCAGTGTGAAAACTTCTGTCTATCTCAAAGGCAGCAAAGACAGCACCAAGTAAAAGTTTTTTTACACCGTTGATAAGGGATCTGAGGTTATTCAGTTATATCAAGCATTAGAAACTTCAGGAGACTGCATTAATTTTGTCTGTGGTCCAGATTTTCTGCTCCTGCAGTGTCTTCATGGCACAGGGGGATTTAACATCCCTATGGATAGGTTAAGCAACTCTAATTTTCTGATTCTGTCTTATGGTAATACTTTCCTTACTCTTCCATTCTCAGTCACAGCTTTCTCAGTTTGCCTTCCCACAGAGAGCAGTCTTTGCACTTCACTGTTTCTTTGCTAGTAAGGAAACGTTCACAAACACATGTTTTGATCTCCTGAGGTTGGATGAAGTATGAAAGGACCTTATCAAGGGGTGTAAATAGAAGTCCTCTGCATGTGCAGCAAACACTTGATAGCCAGGCTTGAAGAGAGACCCCACAAGACTGTTTCCAGGGAAGGACTACCAGCCTCCCGACCTATCCTTAAACTGTGCCTTCGGCCTTATTGTTCTCCCATGCCAAGAGCTTGACTGCCCCTTCAGTGTTCAAATGCTCTGCAGACCACACAGTCTTGTCCTATCTGGGCTTCTCTTCTTTTTAATCCAGAAGAAACTCAACTTTTCTCTTTTTTCAGGTGTGAATAGTAATACATATCACAGAAAATTTCAGTGCTCACTAAATTCAGGAAAAATTACAGGCAACGAATCTAAAATTTATAAGGATGGCATAATCTTAACAGAGTTTCAGGAAGGGTTTAGAAAATATTTATTTATTTATTTATTTATTTTCACCCATAGTTTTCCGGCGTATTAGCTTTGCGACAGGTTCAATATCACACAGCAAGATGTGAAAAAAAATCAATGCAGAAATGAATAAGGTTATATATATATATATATTCCTCCTGAGAAATAACCTCATCTCAAAGGTGGAGTTTGTATAACAAGACACTAGGAGTAATCAAGCTTTCAGTAATACTAGGCTGGAAAATAACTTGTCAAGGCACTGGAAAGAAGATAGTAGTCTGGTCAATTTGTTGCTCGAAAGCCTACCTGGAGAGGTCTGAGAAACCAGATTTAAGGTAAAAGAAGCAGTTTTAAAGCCTCTGTTTCCTTTTACAGGCTTATTGTTTACTTACGCATGTGAGACTAACACTTCATTGAGGCTTATAAGTGTAGAAATCAGTGTTCAGTCTGTTCAGTCCTGTCTGTAGCCTGGTCTTTGTTAAAAAATCTCTCTTGTGGTTTTGTTATAACTCAAACGTTAAAAGAGATTTAGTTACATTTTGTTGTAGCTGTTTTCTGCCAGAAAAGCTGGCAAAGCAGGCATTTTAAAGTGCCATTTAATTTGAAACTTTTAAACCCATTCAGTGAACTAATCTGTAAAGGCTTCATTCATTTCTTTTCATTACATTCCATTTAAGCTGAGTTTATCAAACCTTGCTTTCCTGGCAAAAGGGATATTCTTCATATTGTACTTGCACAGTAAAATAGAAATACAGTTTATGAAAACACACATATGCTACAGATACATTTAAAAAATTTATTTCAGGGTTCCTAGTCTAAAAAGAAAAGAGCATAAAGGAGTTTAACAACCTTGAGCACAACAGAAAATAAAAGTGACTATAAATATCCATATTACTTTACCTCATATGAATTCTATCTAAATTGCATAGATGTCATACAAAACCACCATTCTGGTTTTAGTCAGTTTTCAAACAATGTTCGTATAATTTTATTAATAAAAATACAGCTTAAACAAATCAAAACCTGGTGTTATTTTGTGGCACTGTAAGGTATACACAAACATTTCCTTGAACATTCATTCCTGTGGCTCTCAACTACACTGAGAGTTTTTATTTTTCCACCTGAACTTTCTCCACCACAAAGAATTCTAATTAGCAATGGAGAAAACTGGGCATTTAAGTCAAAAGCAGATCCAGACTTCATCCTGAAATTCAAATGGAAAAAACTTTCTTCAAAATTTATAAAAATTTAGTGACATGCTTTTTAATAGCCTTTTTAATAGCCTGATTATTTTGAGCATTTATTTGTCTTATACTATACAAGACCACAAAAAGTGTACTGGTTCACTTCTGCTCAGCCTGATATAAAATAAAATTACTGATTAAACTTCTACTGTTATCTCTGGGTGGAAGGCAACCAATTAAGTCTATTTCCAAAATGCAAGGTGCCAGAACCTAGGGGACATTCGCCTTTGTCCACTGTCAACAGACCGCTGCTGGTTTCAAGAACACCAAGCAGAGAGTAGGTCTGAATAGAATCTTCTTTCAAGTATTAGAAGAAATCTAGAAAGGAAAGACCTATAGTAAGATTCAAAATTCTATGTTTGATTATCTTTTCACTTCTCTAGGAACAAATTAGATTTCTCCTGATTGCCAGTTAACAACGTTTGAAAAGAAGCAAACCCAATGTCAGCTAATGCCTATATTACTGTTTAAATTCTTCACTAGGCATAAAATGTGGTGTGTAGACATGTATCTGTATACCCACTCAAGCACACAAACTTTTGGGAATAATTAATTATTAAATAAGTGAAAGACTATCTGGTTTCAAACATCCTTCCACAAAAGACAGATGAAATTTTAAATGCACACGGCACAAATATTTTCTTACCAGGAAATGGAGTCCAGTGATAATCAATGAAAGAAATGTTTTTTCCTGTAAATAGAATACTTTTCATATGAAGAAAAACTCACATGACTACCCTTTTTCCTCCTTCCTTTATTTACCTTTACTCTGGTTGTTCTTAGTGCTTTTTAAAGAAATGTATGTTCAAATGACATTTAAATCCTCAGTGTTCCCTTCAGAGCTGAATTTGTGACATCTTTCATTTCAGTGGCAAGATAAAATGGTATAAAGACACAAATGCAAATTCATTGCAACAATAAGCCTGTCAAAAACCTTGGCTTAAACTAAACTGCAAGGCTGAATAACCTTGGTCAGAGGAAGAAGAACACAGGGGAGGCCTCTACAGAAAATCCCAGGATCTGTGGCTCAAATACATTTTGGACAAAAAGCTGGGTGGCAAGAAAGAAACAATTGATTTGAATAGCAGTTAGAATTTCATGTGCCCTGAGAGCTATGAGTCAGTGAAAAGTCAATAATGCTTAATTTAAAAAATTTTCTATTGCTGTAAATGTTGTGTACTTAGGAAGAGCACTCATAGATTTTTGTTTCACTTTTTCACTTAAATAGGTCATTGTCTACAAACCTGGCTAGGACTATTCTTACTCGAGTATGCAGGTGGCACCATCTGTCCTTAGGAGCTCTGTGCCAGACAGTTCTGGCTTCACTTTGTATGTGAATTTTATTCCTGCATAAAATTGCAATATGCAGATCCTGTGAAAATGACTTTGCCCAAAAGAGTCACAAATGCACATAGTACACAAAATAACAAAGACTGCAATGATCAGTTTTATTTAATAAGAAAATGTAAATTTATTTTTGACGTTTTCCCTTGCAGTACCTCAATCAGAATTTAAAATTATGTCCCAAGGTGATCTGGCGACTCTTTAAGTGGGGCTTTGTTTTCCTGAAGAGTACAAACATTGTATACCTAGTAGCTCTTTCTGGGTAGCCTGAGAACAAGTCTTCTCTTCTGTGGCAGGGGCTGATGAGACAAAACAACACAGAATTCACCTTCTGTACCTACACTGCAAGGTCTCCAGGATGAGCATCCTACTTGCTCCAGACACTCAGATCAGGGCTGTTCCTGATCAGGGGTCTCAAAAATAAATCAGCTTAGTTTGGGTGCTGAGCATGATGAACCTCTGCTCTTCACAAGGCCAATCTGGCCACAGTTTTGGAGAGGCAGGACCCAGATGGCCTCTGAGGCCCTGTTCCCAGATCTCTTTCCCACTAGCTGTAGACCCTGAGAGGGTCTTCCCCATGGGACCTGCACCTCCACATTGGCTTGGGGGCATGCAATGGAAGAATGACAGAACTGCTTCTTCACAAGAAAACAGCAGGAGACTCTGTTATGTTAAAAATTTTGTCCTAAAATCAGTCCACCAGGTTGTAGATGTCTAGTAGCTAGCTCCCTATTTGTAAGAATATCAATTTTTTAAGGGAAATTTTGCAGCAGGGCACCAGACTGGAAAAAGGATTAACTATTAAAAGTACATATCAATAGAGTGTGTCTGGTCTCAGTTACACCCTGTGACTCCACTGAAGTCCACTGAACTTAGTCACGGGGAAACAGAACAGAGCTCCACTGGGATTAAACTCTCAGTTACATGCATGCAGCCCCAGTGGACTCAGTGGAGATGCAAAAACATACATGATGGCAAAACTTGGCTTGTTGCTATGTATCAAGATGCAGGTGGCACCATATGCAATGGGTTTCCAGTCACTCAGCAGATGTTCACAGCTGTCCGAGAGCAGAGAAAAACGCACAAAGTTAATTCACATTTGGGCAGCAGTTTTAGAAAAAAAATTACATTTGTTTTGTTTTTTCAGTTTACTGATGTTATTTGTCGCTTTGAAGTTTGCTGTTACTTTTTGAAAGAAAAAAGGAGAAGCCCCCAAAAATCCACACCTACATGATGCATGAAGTTTTTGATTCCAGGACAGAAATAAAGGGTGAGACACACAGATTTTATATGATATATGCAAACATTTTCTGCCTATGGGTTGGCCAAATGTTACATACTGTCTGTTTTTCCACTAAACGCTGTTGGTTTTCTTTCTTCAATCTAATCTATTTATCTATGAAGCTTTGAAAATTTGTACTCAGCATGTATTCTGGAACATCAGAAATATATACTGTTGTTTCATAGGGAACTTAAGTAACTTTGTTATGATAAAGGACATGGGAGAGAGGATAGCTTAAATGTAAATAGTGGTGGTTTAATCCTTTGAAAAATCCAAGGGAAGCTGTGTTTGTTGACAGCAAAGTTTATTGCTCTGAATAGCATAAGCAATCTTCTGATCTCCTCTGATCTGCTCAGCTCGATTTCTTTTTCCCTCCCTTGTTCTGTCGTTTCACACCAGGCCTGTGTTCAGGCAGGCAAAGATAATAAAATTATCACCATCTCTGAAACATATATTCTACTTTGAAGTGTTGCTTTTCCAACTATATTGACACTATTTGACATCACATATTTAAGTGAATTTTTCAGCAAATCTTGCTCATTCTGACTGACCCACAGACCCTTCCCAGCTACACAGATTATGTTACAGCATTCGGAACGAGGAGCAAGAAGTACAGCCGAGCACTCCCCGAAAGCCAGACCTGAGCGCCTCAAGCAGGGGCCGCCCGGCCGGTGCCCACGACCGCCGAAGGTGAGCGGGGGCCGGTGCGGTTTGTCTCCGGCGATCGGCGAGGGCTCACCGGAAGGTGAGCGGAGGCCGGTGTGGTTTGTCTCCGGCGATCGGCGAGGGCTCACCGGAAGGTGAGCGGAGGCCGGTGTGGTTTGTCTCCGGCGATCGGCGAAGGCTCACCGCCACCTGTGGGCAGCGAGCAGCACCCGCAGCAGCGCGCTCCGGCCAAGGGCCGGCACAGGGGCCCTGCCCTGCGGGTTAGAGACCCTCTGTGGCCACAGCAGGGCATCTGCCAGTGCCAGCGGGCAGCCGTGCCTGCCTTCCAGCTCGTCCCCTTCAGACCGAGACACCGGGACACCGGGAGCTGCTCTCTGGCTCCAGCGGGCTTGTCTCGGGTGTGCTGGGCTATGCCACGGCTGGGCAACAGCTCTGGTCCATGGTCTCTGCCGGTGTGTGAAGCCTCTGTGATGGCTCTGTCCATTTTCAGTCCTCTAGCACCCCGTAAAGGATCACCTCAGGTGTCCGTCTTACAGCCTGGATGCTGCTGTCTCCAGACCTAGAAAATCTTGGTGGTATGGGAACTTCATATTCTCTGTTAGAGTGGAATTGCTGATGTTTGAAACATTATTAGTGGTGAACAGGACAAACAGATAGAAACAGACAACAGTTCTAGTCTCACAAACCTGGTTTTCTAAAGAAATGTGGGCTAAAACTTGGTGTTTACGGTTTTAGGATATCCTTAAAATCAGTTCTCTGGATTCCATCCAGAACTTGATTGATAGACAACAAATGTTTTTTCAAATTATGTCTTTCTGGAATAGCAACTCTGATGATCTAATTTCAATTGATGTTTTGTAGGGGCAAAATAATTTTACTTAATTTTTATTGAATTGTTAAATATTTCAGATTAGGAAGGACACACACATAAAGGTCAACTCCACACTTCTTACAGGACTACCTAAAACTAAATCACAAGACTGAATGCTCTAAGGAAGAAATGCTCTAGAATTAAAAATAATTGTCTTGACCCTAACTAATTTTTTAACACAGAGTACCATCAGGAAAATCCAAACAAAATTAAAAAGGAAAGCATTAAAGTAAGGAAAGCCTACATTTTAAAAAATCATAAATTTTTACAGCTCAAGAACTAGGTAAAGTAAACAACAGCAAGCATATATACCTGAGTTTAGACTGGTTCTGTGTGTATTATTTTATAATTATATCCTGTGGGAATTTAAATATCTATGCATGCACGTTTGCATACAGTTGTCTTTAAGTTGTGAGGGCTAGCATCATACTTCATGCATTCATTTGCATTCATGAACTCGCCTGTAAATTTCTCTATCCCTGAGCAAGTGAAGACAGAGCAGAGTACCTGAGCAGAATCCAGCCATACACAAACAGACACACCGAAGTCTGTATGTATGCAACAGAGTGAAATTCTCTCCACTGTGACTCCACCAAATGAGAATTTGCCTAGAGTGAGACTATTTGCCCTTAAAATACTCATTAAGGGCTCAATGTATTTAGGGTTTAAGGACTTTCCCTTCACAGCATCCCACCCCATCCGCTCAGCCGCAGCTGCACTGAGCTGTTGGGGCAGGGAAAAGCTCCTCTCGGAAGCCCTGGGTGAACCGTGCTGGGCAGAGGGACACGTTGTGTTAAGAGCTTAGGCCCTGACTGCAATGGAGTCCTGCCAGACTTCTTGGCTCTGAGTGAGTTCCAAACACTGTGATAGGTATGTGATCTTATCTTCTTAATAGTGTGTAAAAGCTTAGCACAATTTGGAACACAGTATAAATATTGTTGACAGTGTTCTTTAACAAAATTATTCATTGCAACTTAGTTCCAGCTGTACAACTCCTGCTGCACCTCTTCCTTAATAATACATCTATAATAAATATTTACAATGCAGTACTTGTTTTCCCAAGAGATTCAAAGATTTGTTTATCAATTCTTCTTTCAAAAAGTTTGCGTGTTTTGGTATTTCCAAAGTTATAATAGTTTATTATGGTTTGGGCAATATCTGAGAGACCTGTACATAAAGGAATTCAGGACATCTGTTAATCCTAGAATATTTGAGTATTACTATACAAATACAAAAATTTACCAAATACTTACATGTTGAGTTATATGGAAGTATGAAATTTCCTTTTATATATATCCTTGTGAATACCAGCATTTTCATCAGTGTTCATGAAACTAAGCTAGAGGAAAGTGCATTTCAGCTTTTCCAAGAGGAAATACAGGATCAGCCATAAAAGTAGCAGATTCTTCTAATCTAGAGGAAGGTAGGGTATGTGCTTGTGTTCCATATGCATGCTTGCTTAAACAAAATTAGGTAAGTTCGTGAATTAAGATTTATCAAGGATTGTCTAACATGAATATGCTGGCTTTGAAGCCTGTGAATTTCAGATACCTGGAAGATCATGCTGGATGTTATAATTGAATGTTGATGTTCCTTCCTTTTGGTCTTTCCCAGGTCTCCAATGCTAATCTCCACAACACAGGAAACATGGCTAAATTGATTTTCCCTACCATACTACAAGTATTCTTGTCTTAAGCTTATAGGATAGAATGTGATGAGACCTGAGAGAAATTTATCCTTTTTAAGGGGCAATAGTTTCCCCTGGCTTTATATTTCTGCCACTTTCCAGGCTGGGAAGCAGCCTGGGCAGAAGTAGCACTGTGGTCAGGCACACAATTTGGAAGCAGAAAAAAGAGTGAATCCTTTTAAGTGGAGCAGATGGACCACAGTATTGTATTCTTCTGCTTGTGCAATCATGGACTGAGCCTTCCTAATCTCAGAGCTGCTTCTTTGTTGGTATAATTGTTATATACATCTTTCACCAGTCAGTGAGGAGGACCACCAGCAGGAAAGCGAACTGAATCCCTTTACCTTGTCCAAATGCAGTCTGCATTTGTAGTCTGCTGGCTAGAGACTCAGCTGTCTACTTTTCTGGAAAGTACTTTTTCTTGCTATAAAATGATAATTAGTAAGACATCTTAAGTATTTGGTTCTGCATTTGAAGCTTGCTGCATAGTCCTCCCAAGTACATGGGCAATTATTTCTGTTCTGCCTTCTTGGGCTCTTGCACACCTCTGAATATTGAAGGAATATGTGAAGGAAAGGAATGTCACCTACTTTTGCTGAAGAAAGATCACAGAAAGAAGAGGGGTCCTACAATAGACTTTTGAAGATTAATTTCCTCTCTCCTGTTGTCAGTACCCAAACAAATACAGAAGTTGTACCGTTGCATTTCATGTCAATTCCATCACATATCCATTTCTGTTTCTCCTCCTCCTTGAATATTTTACAAATACATATCTGCAAGTTTGTAATTGCCTTTCCTCTGCTACAGGAGCCTGGGAAGAACAACAAACACAAACATATGGTTCCTGACATCTGCTTTCTCCTCACGTACCTGTAAGCAGAGACAACATTACTCCATTTGGAGGATGCAAGGTCCTTACACCACTTCTTCTGGAAGCCAAAGGGTATTCCACCATATCAGCAGTAATTTCATTTAACTTTAGACTTTGTTTTTTTTGAAAATAGACCACTGTGCAGGTATGGAATAACTCTGATGGTACTCCTGATAGTTTTGTTTCCTTCACTATATTCATTTTTGAGAAACTACTCTGAAATGGCCAGGCTGGCTCTTTGCCCTCCTGAAAAGCAATGTAGAAAATACATTCAGGATCTGGGATCAAGTTTAGTAACCATGGGATACTGGAAAACACAGACCAAAGGTTATATACCAAAGATCCTGGACACTGGTATGTTTTCTCCAGCCATGAAGGTATAAAACAGATAATAAGTGATATAAAGAAGACAGCTATAAGAAATATTTTATCTTCCTTGAATGTTAGCTTTTATGATTAAAGCCATCTAAAGGACTGCCTTATCTAATGCCTGTGATGGGAATGGCAGATACAAAGGAAGAGCGGCCCAGATACTAAGACACCTGATGAGGAGCTCCTTTGCTTTGCTTTTCTTCACAGTAGATACAGTCACGTGGCATGACATGTTGAAAGTGAGGGTGGACAGCACAGACCATGGGGAAAACATCTCACTACAAGCAGTTTGCACACACAAAATCATCTTTATTTGGTGTGTGGACATACTTCCTTTAAGAGGTTAACATAATCAGCATACAATACATTTCAAAATGAAATCATTTTTCTCCTAGATGTTGTCAGTCCCACGTTCCTGGCTTTGGTTTGACTTGGTTAAGTTGCATACACTTTTTCTTCTCAAGTTGCTCCTCAACAGGAAGGAAAGAGATCTCAAAATTCTCATGATCAGAAACACCTTGTCAAAGTTTGGCATTGTTTCAATTGAGCCAATGAGAGGCGACTACGCTTTTTTGTGAAGACACATTCTTAAGACAAAAAAAGCTGAGAATAGCTCTTGACTTTCTGCCTGGGGAAGAGGTGGCGGGCCCGGGTCAAGCGGGGTCCGGGCTGGCCCGCTCGGCCCGGCATGGCCAGGCCTGGGC
>VYXF01009874.1:9535-31955 GCA_013397295.1 Polioptila caerulea | reverse complement strand
CCTTCCTTTTAATCCTATCTCACAGCAGAAAATAAACCTGCAACATTAATTTGTACATTGGCTGGGAAATACCAAATTAACCCCAAGACACACCTCTACTGTAATGCTGCTGACTACTACCAAATTACCTCATGAAAATATTCTGTCCATGGAAATTACCTACCTTGCAGATATAAAACAGCCTCAGATGACACAACTACTAACTAGGAAAATGCTGTCCCTGAGTTACCTTTAAGACCAAACATCTTTTGCTCTTAGTCAGCCCTCCTATCACCAGCATAAGGTGGACTCCTCTGTTCTTTCGGTTTCTACCTTTTCCACCAGGAAAATGTAATGCAACAGAGATAACGTCAGGAAAAAAGTCACATAAGTACACGAAGATGCCCTTACATTCAACATGATTTCTGCATTTTTTATTTTTCTTACTCTTTCTTTTACTGAACTTATACCTTCACTTTCTATCTGCCTCCTTCTTTGTCAATAGCTGGTTGCAGTTTTGCATACAAAAAAGAATAAAATTTTGGATGTCCTGGCAATAATTTATATTCAAGTGATCACATAGCAATATTTTAGATTAAGTGACAAATCAGTTAACTCATGTAATGATAAATGATCAGATTGACCAACTACGTTAGCTACAAAACAATGTAAGTGAAAAGACCCCAATTAATGCACAGAAAAAAAAAATCTCCTTCATTAACTTGCGTTTGGAACTTATTGCATCTCTGACTTGTACTAGTAGCTTCCTTTTAAAATCCAGTTTCTGTTACACATCAGTGCTGTCCCATCTTCATGATCACTCCCTGGTGTCCTGCTGCTCACATTGCACCACGGATATGATCTCTTTCAAATCCCATAGCCCTGTCTCCCCTGTATTGCTGCTTTGCAGTAGATACATGCCTATTCTGCAACTCATTTTTGCTACCTACTGCCCTCAGGGTGTAACTCTTGCCTGCATTTCAACAGGAGCAAAAACACATGCTAAATACTCTGGTGCCAAGTAGTGCAGTGATGTCATTCAGTTCTATCACACTTTGTGCCTTCCAGTGTAGGGTCAGATTTACTGTAGAAGTGTCTCGACTTCTATCTTTTTTTCGTTTTGTTAAAGAAAGCTTCTATCTTTTTCTTCTTTGTTTAAAAAAAAATGCATTTTATAACCTGTCAGCATTTCCATCTGCATTTTTTCAATCATCTTTTACTTTGTTTATTTCCAATTGTATTTTTTAAAACTTGACATGGGTCGCAGTGCAAAATGTAACCAAAGCTGTGTTATTCTATCACCATCTGCTGGAACTGGGGTGGGGGGTGGTGTCATCTTCTGTTAATAACCCAGCTGATAAGAAACCAGCAAGAGCAGTTTCCTCATCTCTTCCATGACCCATCCTCCCTCCAGGGAGAGATCTTCTGCTAATGGGCCATTGAGTCCACTGATAAAATTACATCATCCCATTGGGAAATGCTTAATCCAGGGGGAGGAGTCAAGCCTCTCTACCTGGATAAAAACCTGAGATTTGGGACATCTAAGCAGCCTTCTCCACTGGACTCCCAGAGGAAGAGGAAGACCAGGCCCATCTGTCTCCGCTGCACCTTTGGCGGGGGGCTGCTAATTTCTACAGGATCACTGCTTCAACAGAGCCACAACTGCTACTCCAGGAGCGCTGCAGCCACCATTTAATGGGACTGCCACCAAAACCCTGACCCACAGGGTGTCAGGTTGTATTCTGACTGTCAGTGGGTTTGTTTATTTTGTAATACTGCATGCTTATTTTAATTTAATTCTCCTAAATAAAGAACTGTTATTCCTATTTCCATATCTTTGCCTATGAGCCCCCTTAAATCCAAAATTATAATATTTCAAAGGGAGGGGGTTTATATCCTTCATTCCAAGGGAGGTTCCTGCCTTTCTTAACAGACACCTGTCGTTAAACCATGGCAAAACTTATACATGAGTGTGTGTAGTGAAGGAAAGATATTGCTGAACATATGCATGGTAGATTTTTGCAGTGTTTATTCTGACCATGAGAATGCAGAAAATGAACCTGGCCAAGATTTATCAGACATAAGGTGTAGTTTTATATTGATAGTTTATTGGTATTTTTTCAGGAGATGTAGCAATTTTTGGAGGAGCCTAATGTGAAGGACCCTAAGGAGAATCTTGATTTTCAGAAAGTAACAAAAAATGTTCTCTTTGGAAACAGATGTGTTGGCTGGGCAGACATCTAACTTTCCCATTCCTGCTACTGCTGTCCACAGGCCTATGGACAAAGATAGGCAAGTAGCAAGAGGGCAGAAAATCACTGAAGAGGTACCCAATTTTTCTTGTCCTCCAGATCCCCTGTGCCTACACAGAGTGGTCCAGTACCGAGAGATACTTGTATCATCAGAGACAATAAAGTTATTCCTCCTGGAAGCGCTAGAGTCAGAGGCCTCCACATATGGGAATAGCCTACAACCTCAGAGCAAGGGAAATGCAGACATCTGTAAGGACAGACAGCTTGATCCCGAGGCATGGGATGCAGAACTGAGATAACAAGATACTACAATTTCCAGTTAAAGTTCCAGACAGACTGGACCTAATAGGGTGAGGAGTAGGTCCCCATCATGCCAAGGATATGAGTTTCTAGAAAACTTCTTCTTCCTTTCCTTTAAGCACACTAATGGTTTTCTGTCATAGTTTGTTCCTACTGCCTTTGCATAGGGAAGACTACTTCCTTGTTGGAATTACCTGCTGGTGAGTGAAATACAGCTCAGACCACTCATCTGTACCCCATAATTAGCTGTGCTTTTTTTCTTGTCATACATGAGTTTATTTTTTCCCATTTCCAGCTTTTGCCGAGGAGCTCCATGTGAATTGCCACTCCTCTGTCTTTAAGTACTTTGTTGAGGACTGGACCCTATAAGGTGTCTAAAATATTTGGCTGTAGAAAGATGACTACAGAAAGAGTTTGTGTCGATTGGGCCACAGTCTGTTACTGGAAGAGAAGCTTAACAGTCAGCTTATGCTGTCAATTTCCCTTTGGCCCGGGTACTGCCAATGTTATCCTGAGAGTTCCTGTGGTTCCAAGAAAAACTTACTACCCATCCATCAGCAGAATACAGGCCTTTTAATTTAGCCATGGTGATATATGTGTAACTGAGCCTAACAAAAAAACACAAGGAAAAATGCAGTTCCCCACTTCCAATCTCCTCCCTAGCCCCACAACCTCCCTCTTTCACTCTGCAGTGGAAAGTGAAAACAGAACTTTAGCTCTGTTTTCTCTCTCCTGGTAATCCGCTGTCAAGAGGCTGTCTGTCACTCTTTCCACCTCAATGAAAACATCATCAGCTTTTTCATTTTAAGTGTTGACTTGAGAGACAAGCCAGCCCTCATTTGTACCTTAATGTTCGTCTAGAAAGTGTTTTAAGATTTCAGGTTACACTCAGCAAGCCAATGCCCAGTGGGTGTAAGGGCTTAGATGGAACTGGCCTCTCTGCTTGGAATTTATTGATTAGATACAGTTTCTTTTCTTACTTCTGAAACACAAGGCATGCAATGGAGAAGGGGGGAAGACCTCAATTAATAGAAGCATGAAATAAAACACATATGTAAAGGGAGGTAAACAATAGTCCAGGAGCAGAAAACATGTAGGAAACAAGTTTGGAGGAAAAAAAAAAAAAGGAATAAAAAGAAAAAAAAGCAGTTGCATATCATTGGAAAAGAAAGATTCAAACACATTTACAAACTCAAGCTTTTCATTCTGTAATTGTTACAGTCCCAAGCAGGACTGTGTCCTCCAGACCTCTCAGAAGGCAACATGCTACAGCCGTGGGTCAGTCAGGATTGTCTACATGTCTGCCTGTTAAGTTTTACTATTTGCACTGGAGTTGACTACATAAGGAGGATTAACAGTTTACAAATTTAAGTTGAAGAGAAGATCAATGCAGCTAGTTAAACTGGTTTGCCACAGGCTATATACAAGTCCTTATTTACCAGATGTTGTCATTTAGTGCTGTCTGACATACCATACGTAGGAGAAGGGGAGGTGTTTTCGATAAAACTGTGTGGATAGCTGTTGGTTAGTGTAGGCCATTTTACACTGCATGTGCCCATGACAGGCTTTCATTTCTTTCTCAAATATCCATTACTTTACAACATACCTAGCAGGAACCAATTTCTTTCTGTGCTTAGAGAGTTGGTGGCCAGTGAATAGAGGAGCCCAGAGATGATGTACTTGTTGGCATGCTGGAAAGGGTACCAGGATTCACCCTTCACAAGCCCTTAAGACAAGGCAAGGCTGCACATAAAGTGATTTAAACCACAGACTGAGCACACCCCCATATGCTGATTATGGTGATAATGATTAATGATGAAACAACTCACACCCCCATGAACAGAACCAAGAAGAAGAGAGGCAAAAAGTGTTATTTAGAAGTCAGACCCTATAGATATTTTCTATGCTGTTGTGTCAAAGCACCTGTAATTTACTGACTTAATCTGGAAATGCACCAGAACAAGGAACTTGCATGCAGTAGACCCTTTCATGGTCTAATGAAGTGGATAGTAAATAATACTAAGCACCCAACAAAGCTTCAACAAAAGAGAAATTTAAAAATCTTAGAAAAACAGAGGACAGGAAGATAAGGCTGAATGCTGAACAACTTAAAAACCTGGAGTAATTTTTTTCAAGTTCCCCAAGTACTACTTATAAGCTGTAAAAAGTTCAAACGTTTAAGTAAGAATTGTTGAATTGGAGCAGCACTTCTGAAAAATATTAAATGGAATAATTTGGTACAAAGGCAGCTTTGCTACCTCATTGTTTACTAGTTCAATTAGTGTTAGATCCCTGGGTGAGTTGAATATTTGATGTTTAGATTTTGTATTTTTATACCTACATGACCTTTGCTCCCTGTCAATTTTTAAGGAGAATTATGTAACAAACTCACTTTAGTAGTTACATGGGAAAAGACTGAAAACAGTCTAATCCACAGACATAGGGCAAGTTAGTCTTTCTTAGAGTAAGAGAAGAGGGGCTTAAAAATGTGTAATTTCCATTACATGAATTCTTTTGTATCAACAAAAATGAAGCTTTTAAAAGCAAAGAGTAATGCTTCCCGTCATCTTACATGTAACAGTGAAATTACAGGCTTGATTCATTGTTGCTTTTTTTCCCATGAATGAAGCCTCTTGGAAAGTAAATTCACATTTTTTACTAAGGGTGAAGTTATAAATGAGTTTAACACATGATTGATATTTTAATCCATAGTTAATCTACTTCTCCAGATCCTTAAAGAGTCCAACAACTCCATAGATAGTTTATAACCATCTAAAACACATTAATCTCTGTAATATGGCTCTAACATCTGTTAATCATTTGTTACCCACTTGTACAGCATTTATAAATGCAACCTTTACATAAAGTTTGAATGAATTATTTTGTGTTTGTACAACACATTCTTTTCAAGGAATGCAAAGCACTTTGAAAGCATCATTTATTTAAGGCTTATTACTGCCACATGTCATAGGTAAGTTGTATCCTCACTTCACGAAGAGCCAGGCTAAGAAACAGGTTTACATCCACACTGGAAGAAGAAAGTGGCATTTATAAGCTACATCAAATCAACAGACTTCTGTATCCCACAGACTGCCTGTGTGAATTCCTGCCCGTGACTACTGTCACAGAGTGTCCATATGAAGCTTCTAAAGCCTCATGCCTAGTCATGAGATATAGGCTATTGCAAGTCCTTCCTGAATTGAATATGAATAGGTACAAGTCTTCCGAGGATTGGTCAGCAATCTCTCAGGAAAGTTTTCTTGAAACCCAGACCTGCAGAGATGTGTGTTTCCTGTTTGCAGTGCTGGCAGTCTCCAGACAGAGAGGAAACTGTTTTTGCCCATAAAGATCCTTTGAAGAATGAGCAAGCTCTGAAGTTTGGGTTAAGCCTTATCTCAGCAGGGACTTGTATGTTCAAGCATGGATGTTTACCCATGTGGTGGATGGTGGGTGTCCTTGGGTCCTGGAGTAGGCTTAGGCACAGGTTTGTTTCTGTGACACCCCAAATCCTACAGCTTTCATGACACGGTGAAGGAAGGTGTGGTATGACAAAAGTGACATCTGGCTTTCTTGTTCCATTTCAATCACAAGCAAGTCTTCTGTCCCTGAGCAGACACTGGGTGGCACAAACAGGGTTATACCATGAGTTCTGCACTTCTTTCTCTTCAGAGTCAAAGCCCCTTTCTGGGCTGAGTAAAGCAGTGCTGTCTTTGCAAGTCATTCTTGATATTGACGTTACCAAGGACCTCCTCTGTGCAAATAACCATTTGCTGAATCTGTTCCATCCATCGCCCTTCATCTTTGTCCTGCTGGACACCACATAAGTATACTACTTATCACAGTCTTTGATACCCATGAAAAACCTCCAGAAATTGAAATTTTCTGTTAGCTCCTCAGAAAAGATGGTCAGCAAGATCATGACAGAAGACAGATTGAAGTTCAAAGTAAAGCACAAAAACTGAGCCATTCAGGAGTCAAGGAATTAAAAGATGAGCAATTATACTTATTGCCAAGCTCTGATTAACTCAGTTTCAGTTCCTTGAATGTATTTAGTATGTCTGCTTTCTCACTTGTGACAGGATATTTTACAAACTGTCTTATACATAAGCCTCCTATTTTTCTGAGGCTAGGACATTTTTTCTTACCATTTTCTGCCTAAAAAAATAATAACCAATGCTTTTTTTGGATCTCTTTTTAATATGTAGAAAGAGTTGAAAGGCTATACCAGAATAAATTTAAAGAGAGTGAATTTGATAAATACACCTGGTCTGAAAGCCTCCCCCAGCCATGGAAACAGTTACAGCAATGTGAGGCCTACTGCAAAGTATCATGAGTACCTTGTGGTTGTTACTTCACCTTGGTGACCCCTTAATGAGGCAGATTTTGCAATTTGTGGAGTCTGAAGGAAAAGCCGTTCAAGCGAGAGATTTAGGGAAAAACAGCCTCCTTCTGTGAGATCCTTCACCACAGCCACAAGGGAAATAGCTCTGTAGGTGCCTATTAGTCTTTGGACAGTCCTGCAGTAGCCTTGGTCTTTGCTCCCAGTCTGTGGTGGCTGCTGCTTGGGGAGTTTTAGCTCCAGAAAGCAAAGCACTATTGAACTCGTACATCACAGCCCCAGGCACTTAGCAACAGCCCAGCATTGCTCTCTTACCCAAGTCCAGTGGGACTGTCACCAGTGGCACAAATTTTGCTCACTGAAACAAACTTTTGATGTATTTTTCTCGCAGATGCAAATCTGTGTAAGCTGCAACCAAATATAGTTGGGTTCTGAAAACAATCTATCTGGGACAGCACAGTACTTAGCTACACCCTGAATAAGAAGCTAACTAAAGCTGGGTTTTTTCAGCTTTAAGCCCTTTCACCATTTTTTCTTATAGGTTGGAGCAAGCATTTGTATGATTGGCTTCCCTAATACTCTGGTAATTAATAATATCATACTGCTCCTCCCTCATACATTGACAACCCCTCAGACTGTGACGCACCCTACCGCTGACCACTCTCCCAGTTATTTAGTTCTGTGATGCCCAGTATCCACCCTAGTTTAGGGGCACAATATCTNNNTCCTATCAGGCCAAAGTATCACTTCTGTAGACCTTTCATATCAGCACAGACACTACCCATGTTAAATCAAAATCCTTTGGACACCAAAGGTTACCCAAACAGTGGCTGGGTAAATACTGTTTCCCAAGTAAGTTGTTGAACAAGTGATGATGGATGTATGTCTGACTGGCCAAAAAAATTTAGAAGTATTTGGTGTTTGCCTTCTCCCTTAGCATTTTTCTTTTAAGGAGAAATGTATTTGTTCATGTCCTCTAATTCTAGCTCTTCTAATGTAACTACGAGTAGGATAATGCATACCTCTCTCTTCTCTTTCTGTGCATGAAAGTCTGAAATCTCCTGTGGAAGTAAACAATGTGACAGTTGGACCATCTCAGCACAGGTCTGCTCCCATTGAGAGCTGTGTTGAGTTCTGTCCAATTATGAGGGTCCACTTCTCCACCCCAGAGACCCCATGAATTCACAACTAGTAAAAACTACTGCAAGTACTTTGTTCCTGTATTATACCAAATGGCACAGTCTCTTGCAGTTAACAGGCATACCCTGACTGAAAAACACATCATTGTAACAGCCTAAAATTTCCTTACCTTAGCCTATGTCTCTGCTTACCTTACAGAGTCTGTAACTTGTTTCAGAACAATATCCATGTTTCTGACACTTTTAGGCTTGCCTACCAGTCCCCAAGTATAACTTAATATATGGCTCATCCTATTTCAGGATTCTCTACAGTGTTTCTTTAGGGAAAAATTCTGCTGGTAGAATGCTGCTTCCTCCCTCTCCTCCTTCTCTCCTACATACTTAGCTGCATTAGGCCATTTCTGAGTTCTCTTCATTGATCTCTGGCATTGGCAACTTCTTGCAAAGAACTATGGTCCGCTGATATTTCACAGAATTATAGTATGGCTTGGGTTGGAAGGGACCTCAGAGACCCTACAGTTTCAACCCCGGCCATGGGCAAGGGCACCTCCTTCAAGACCAGGTTGGTCTGGCCTTGAATACTGCCAGAGATCGGGCATCCACAGCTTCTCTGGGCAACCTGTTCCTGTAACTCATCATCATCATCATAAAGGATTTCTTCCTGATATCTAATCTAAACCGACTCTCTTTCAGTTTAAATTTGTGCACCTTTCTTCTGCCACAGGTTGTTGTTGGAGATTGAGAGGGTGAATGAGGCCCTAGGGATGCTTTCTGAGGACTTTTTGCACTGATCAGCTTTGTAAACATGCATTCTAACCTGAGCAGTTTTCCCCAAGCTTTTGCTTTTTCAGTGGCCGAATTCTGGGCTTTACATCAATTTGTTTATGTGTATTTTATCTTATGCCCATGTGACCCTCTGGTTCTCTTGCCAACAGCTCTTCAAAATGAGATGGCTCTTTTTTCAGCCCTGAATTGTAGATAAACAGAGGACAACCAGCTGCACAAACCTCTTCCATTTTTCTTGAAGATTTCTGTCTACACTCAGGACAGTTGATTATGTTAATTATTGTTCCATAGTCCTAAGGTGGATTTTTTTTAGTCTCTTCAACTCTTGGTACATCAGCTTGCAAGAGAGGCTGGCAGGCATGCCCTTACCATGGTACTGGTGGTTCCGTTAGCAAGCAGCATGTAACATGGGAACTGGGATAACATAAACTATTTCAAATGTGTTTCACAAGATGCATTGAAAAGTTACAGTTCTCCACTTTATCCTCTTTGAGAGATGAAAATTGCTTGTCTCTTTTGTGACTGGCTGAAAATCATTTAAATCTCCATGCTGCAGATACATGGCCCTGCCTGAAGTCTGACCAGATGCTAGAGAATAACAGGATAACAACAGGACAAACAGCCTTTCCCATGCCTTGATATCCAGACTCTCATAGACTGAAAATTTAGCTTTGTGCTAGTGCTGAGTGAAAATCTGAGGGAAGAAGGGGGAAAGGAATTCTATACTCACAGAAAGGTCTCTGACTGTTTTGAAGAAAACAAGGAGTTCCATGGAGAGAGTAGGTTACCAGATTCGTCACCTAAAAGAGTCATACGTTTTTTTTTCCTCGATGGTAACTATCCAGCTGCCTTATAATGCCTCCGTTCATGCATGGCTGCCCCAATGCAGCCCACCTGGCCAGCTTGCCTAAATCAGCCCCGGGTGGAGCACTGCCCAGCCCACACTCCCTCTGGGAATGTGTAAAGCAGATCAGCATTTTGAAGGGATTTGCCCTCTAAAGGATACCTGCACTCAAGACCAACACTCAAAGGGGGAAACCCATTCCAGGGAACATATTAGAGCATCTTGTTTTGAAAACCCTTCCTGAATGATGTGCAAGATACTGAACAGACACATCATGCACTTAGCCTTTCTGCAAGGCCTATTATTACCAATTGTTGCAGAACAGAACCAGGGAAAAATCATCCTCTGGAAGGCAGCCACACAATTTGAGTGTGTTCTTGATGGTCTCACAGTATTTTGGCTCCTCTTTGTTCTTTATGAAGCCTGGATGAGAAAAGTGTGCAGAATTATTTATTATATACAAGAATAGTAGGCTTTACAAAGAATGACACAAATTCTTAGTTTTGGAAAGAGATCCTTCTCCTCTACTCTGGCTTTAAAAAATCACATCATTTGTGCATTTTGTTCTGTTTTGGCCTTCTTGGCTATCTCACATGCAGCCAGTGTGTTATAAATGCTGATTGATCCCATAGTGGACAAACTGAAGACCCAGTTGAATGTATCTCTAGTAGACTCTTAACCTCCCTCAATTTACTTCCTGTACCTCTGAAAGCTCTTTTCTCTCAGTTAAAGTCACTTGGAAATATGTTTAATAGAAAATATAAGTTATATAAATCCTAACAGCTTCTGAAGTTGTGCTGACCACCAGGTACCTTTTTAGAATATATTTCAGGAACAGTTTTTAACTTACACTAATTTTCTGTCTCTCAAATCAGTACATACCAGTGGTAGTAGAGTCTGGAATTTTTGGAGCTAGTTTTCCAGCAGAAGAGAAATTAGGGATACAACTTGATGCTCTGAACCCATGGTGTACACTTCTGATTAGGACAACAGATAAAACAAATTTTCCGCATAATAAAATTGTCTTTGACAATTTTCAAATGTAAAATAATAAAATTGTACATTTTCTAGGCAAATGTACATGGAAGTAAATGCCTTTATCTTAAAGGTCATGCAGAATGTTATGACATTAACATGATTAAGGAAAACACAAGATGGCAAGAAGGCTTCTAGTTGCTGTTCCAGGTAGTGTTCAGCATCAAGAAATATAGATGAGTCAACTAGTTTTAAAGAAAACAACCAAAGATAGGTCACAAACACTAAAAGCATAGGCAAACTCTTTGCCTAAAATGACTAGTTTTCCAGTTCTTGCAGGCCTCATCACAACTTCATCCACTCCAAACTGCCTCTGCTACTCGGTGCTCAAGGGCACACTGGACTATATTGCAGCTCTGCAAAGGCAAGAATCTAGAAGGAGGACTTCAGGAACGAATTATTAGGAAAAACTGCTTCAATTTAGGGAGCTGATTTTGCTAGGAGTGAAAGTAAACAGAAGTCTTCAATTTTCTTATCTAATATATATGATATAATTTGTATAATAGCAATAACAGTTGACAATCAGCTACAGAATTAAGATATTCTATAAAATCTATTAAAGAAATTATTGACTCTTATTCATGATTCTCTAAATGTCACATCATAAGCATCTTGTGTATTCTGTGTTCTGCTAAAGAATATAGAAAATTGCCTGGAGCATTATCACTGACATGGTTCCAAGTAATTGTACAGACACACTTTCATAACACACTTTGTGGGATACACAAATAATGATGTCACACAACTGACAACTTTTTATGGTGCTTTACAACATGAATCAAACATTGTTTTCAGACCACAATAAAGTATCAGGCTTGCAGTTTGATTTCCAGAAGGGAACATTCCACCTTGAGTTAATTTTCAACCACTTGCCAGAATAAAGAAAAATAAGCTGCTGCATTTGGATATGGAGTGTGAAATCACTCGGATGGGAGTAATGTGAGTGCACATAATTGTACACCTGTTAGTTATTTCTGAGAAACTAACCTGTTCATGCTACAATTAGGTACAGCGTAAATCACGAAGACAGAAAACACATTCAATCAGTTGGACATGGTGATGGGGAAAAAAAAAACAGATTTCATGGCTTGATAGAAAAATCACATTAAGGTCTAAATGAATTATTTCTATGACTCAAATAAATTATCATCCAGACTTACACTGGTATTAACAAGATGAACATTTTGGAGAGTGAGAATTATATACTCTAGGGGAAGATGGGTGTAAATCACTGCAGTCAAAGATACAAGGGTTTAGCTAGAGTATGCACTGAGAGTGCTTCTAGTGGGGAGTCCAATGAGAAATTTCCTTGATGTGAATGGTACCATACCTAGTACATTTTCCAGACATAAGCCCTCAAAAGCTCCATTTGCAGTGTCAAAAGATGATTTGCTGGCATCACATCAGCAACCCTGTGTTTTGAAGATAAATGTAAACCAAGGCTGTAGCAGCAACACCATGTCAGCAACACAGAAGGAGTCTCAACTGCAGTGTTTTGGTGTGACAGAGAAATATGTGAGATTTAAATACTGCCATGGAATTTAAAACGTGACCATTGAATACTGCTAACCTCAACACCAGTGCCCTGGTACTGTTCGGATGCTGGCAAATTGACATGGTGCCATTTCCTTTCTGAGTAGTTGCTGTCTTACAGAATTCACTGGTATGGCATTGTGTGGCAGGTCATGCATCAGGTCATGGCATCTGCATGTATCTGCTCCCAAAGAATACAGTATTTCTACAAGAAGTTGTCTAACCTGACATTTTTGCTCAAATGAGAATACCTGTAGTATGGTAAACAAGTGGTTTTGCAGGTTTCTGCAGCACTGAAAAAGATTAATAATCATATTTTACCCATATACTTTTAAAATTTTTACATAAATTTCCTAGGGAGACATGAAAAGCCTGTATATGTGAATACATTGACATTACATGAAATGCTCATTGGGTATTGCTATGTGTCCTGGAGTAACAGCCTGCATCAACAACTAGATAAACACTCCACTGCTATATGTCCTGAAATTGTGACCTGAATCAGCAACAAGAGTTATGTGACAACAAAAAATACTAATTTTTTTTTTTTTTTGGCAACATAGGCCTATATTTAAAGCCCCCTGAAGGCAGTAGAATTCCTTCATTGTCTGAACTGCCTTAGATGGAGTGTACTGAGTACAACTTTCTGTGCATGTTGACAATTTTCTTTCTAAAACCATTAGTCAAGTGCATGATGACTGAAATTCATGGTAGTGCAGATATGCCAAATGAGTAGGAGATGAGCACAATAACAAGAACGTGCAGTCTCTCTTATGAGGTCATTGATCATCTGGTTTGTGCTAACGTATTTCAATTTCCTTTGATTTGTACATTTTCCAAGAAAATTATGATGGACTCCAGGCAACAACTTAAATATCTCTTAAGGTCATAAATACAATCCTCATTCTTTGCATATATCCAATATTAGTGTTGATTCCACTTAGACGTGACTTCTGAGGAAGCCATATATATGGTCCATACACATATTCTCCTCTATTGCATTTCAGAATTAGAGCATTTGGGCTCCTGAGAAAACAAGTCTCCTTTTTTATGCAATAGATGTGTGTTTATGTATCAGAAACAGTCAGCACTAATAGATCTTACATAATCACTTCTTGATCTGGGTAGTATTGGGTGACATCTTCTGTCATGATTAGTGAGAGCAAATGGGTGAATGTAAAAGAGATTATCACAACAGATCTGGTGTCTGAGTGACTTTGGAACTCAATTGTGTCATGCTTACTGAGC
Organism: Polioptila caerulea; assembly: GCA_013397295.1. Lineage (NCBI taxonomy): Eukaryota > Metazoa > Chordata > Aves > Passeriformes > Certhiidae > Polioptila > Polioptila caerulea. The sequence goes on along the minus strand of VYXF01009874.1, from coordinate 18,500 downwards.
AGATTTAAATATCCAAGGCATAAGAAACTCAAATGTAATTATGCTTTTCCAGAACATTAAAAATGAATTTATTTATTAAATGAAAGCTTTCAAAATGAAATCTTAATGTCTGTAAGACAGAGGATGGTCAGCAGTCATTCCACTACAGCTATGAAGAAAAGGCAAGGGAAAGTCAGATCAGAGCATGAGTTGATAGTCCTCCAACTAGAGGAATTACCTCTCTTCAGAGGGAAAAAAGTGGAATGGACTGCAAGGGATTTTGCCAATAAAGTGAACATGTATGCCCTGAATTCACTGGGCCTTGGTCTGTGATGCTAGCCTGTCTCTATCAATGAACTATGTCCCATAACTGGCCACCCTTGATCTGAGGGCAGCAGGATGCTGACCATCTCAGCACAGCAGGGGCTGTGTCTTTGAGCAGCCAGCTACAACAATAAAGACTGAGGTGAATGGTGGGAGTGGTGAAGCAATTATCTACACTTTCTGCTAAGCACATTTTGAGATGAACTGTAGACTGAGTATTTTTGATTTTGTCTTAATGCTGAAACCAGAACTCCAGCAAAGTCAGCCTGGGAACTGTTAACCAGATGAAACAAGTGTTAATTTGGTAAATTCTTGTACAAGATCCTCTTTCATGATTAGCAACTGAAGTGTGGACAGTAGGCCTGCTTGAAAGGGTGCGTCTGTCATCATTAACAAGATGAGAGAACACAAGGCTTTGAAACAGAGGAAAGCTGATCTCCTAGTGTAGCTTGATGCCTTCAACACAATTTCCAAGGAATCAGCACATCGGTAAGCAAAACAGAGCAAGGACAGTGTGCAGAAGAGCAGAACAGGAAAAGCTGAAAGTGTCTTTCCACCCTTCAGCAATTATCCCTTGGCTAACAGTGAGGAGCAGAGGGAAGAATAGGCAGATGAGGACTTACTTCAGGAAAAATATCCTTATGCCCTCCTGGGATACAAGAAGCCTAGAGCTTGAAAAAGACAAGAGGGAGTTTGTTATAATTTTTTCTTCAGTGGCTGCAATGGCCATTGAACAATCTGTTGGACAAAACTACACAGCCCAGTGTAAAGTGCAGTACTCACTGTTTGCAGGGAAGGGATAAAAAATTACAAGATGCAAGGGAAAAACTAAGACTAAAAAACCACTGTGCCTTGCAACAGAAACTAAAAAAAAATTCAGCTCCAAAATAAAACAAAGGGAGTTATTTTCCAGAAAAATTGAAGGAAATATGATTGTGTTTCAGCTTCTATGGGAGAGTGCTACGCAGCTTGTCAGGGGTAGCAGAAGAGACAACAAAGGAGATGTGCTGGTATTGAGAATCTCAGGAGATCCCTTTGGCTATACCTGATTTGGATCTGGGCAGACACTTCTACCTGAATTCAGAGTCTGTAAGTTGTTTTTATACTGCCAATGTTTTGGTAAGTATAAGAATTCAAAGCCAAAAAAATCCCAGAGACTCCTTTAAAGCTTTTAATTTAAAATATATTTCAATGTGAATTAAACTGTAAATGGTAGAGACAGAAAAAAATTAATGTAATAGGATGAAAAAATAGACATCTATGATTTGTCCTGAACAACTCATACTTGAAAAAGCCAAATGATTTATAATGCTTGGTCCTTTTTTATTTTTATGTTTTTCTCTCTAAATCTATTTATTGTCCAAGTCCAGGAGGTTCTCAGAATCAGACTGACATAATGATAGCTTTTCTCTGTCAAGATAGAGAAAACAGTTTGCTACATGCTTGCCTGACACTCCTCATTATCATCTGTGCAAAACAGGCACTGAAAGAGAAGAAGAAATCAGAAAAACTAACGCCTCTTCCTGGAGTCATTCATCAAGAGCTTTAGTAGCAAATGTTCCCAAACTTGCAACACAACCTCTTGAAACAAGAGCTGACTTCTTGCTAAATTCCAACATTAGTCACAGTTCTGCGGTCACAGCTCTTTGTTTTTAAATAGAAACCTTTCTCATGGCTGTGACAAGTTACTTTGTGGAGGCAAGAAAGGAAGGCGGGAGAGGTTAGGCTGCTGTTTGCTGTCCTCTGTTGCAGGTGACCACAGAGGGCAGAATGGAGGGAGGAGGAACAAAACAAGCTCTCCAGAGGCTGACAGACACAGGGCTTTCTGGAGGGTGAACAATGCAGGCAGTGTTACCCAGAAATGGGACCTTTCAACACCCTTGGAAAGAAGAAAACTTAAAAAATTAAACTATCTGCAGTGGGTTCCTAGTGGCTTACACTCACTGCCAGCTACAACCAAACATGCCTGCTTGTATAAGCTTGTTAATGGGGAGAAATACATCTGATCTGTATGGCACTTGAAGGTGATTAATGAGAGGGCTTCTGACAGGATAAACTTTCTTTCCTTTTGTGTGTCCTTGGCTTCAGGCAGCACCTGCTCATTTGCAGGGACGCGCTATCTGGAGATCTGTCACTAGAGCTGGCCATCTGCGTCAGCAGGGCTTAAAGGGTTCCCACATCAGGCCATGCACAAGGGTGCATTACTGTCTGTAATGTTAGCAGAAAGAAAATTAGGGGTGCCAGGGTCTTAGGGAAACAGTCCCATCATACATGCACCCTGGCTCCCTGTGACCATGTGGAGTATCATGAGAAAGCTCCTGTGAAATGTGCAGTCTCAGCCCTGCTCCTGGTGGCATGCACTCAACTCACCCACCTCTCCTGACCACAGCAGCAAGATTGCTGACTCCTTGGGGCTGGAGATCAAATTGATCTATCACTTGATCCATACCTCCAGGGATGGTGACTCAGTCACTGGAGAGCCTTTTCAAGAAAATTAATTAGGTAATGGATCAGGCTTAACATACAGCCATTACAGACAATGGAAAGCTAGAAAGAATAATTTTCAGACACAGTGTGCGTTCAATAATCCTGATCCCTGAATTTGAGTACTGCAACACTCACGTGGTTATGAAAACACATGGTTAAAACTCTGGGGAAAAAAAGTCTCCCCCAAAGAGTTCTTTAGAAGTTAATCAGATTAACTTAACACCAATTACTGTTGAAATTTACTTAAGAAATGAAGTTCTGCAAGCTGTCAACATCTGATAACAGTAATTTCTCCTAGATGAGAGTGAGGTTATGTTTCATATGTTGTGAATGCATAGCTTGTGGCATGGTTTCAATGATAAAGTGCAGAGACCAGGGAAACAGTAGAACAAACACCTGTTTGAAAGAGAAACTGAATAATTGTTGCATGTTATATTCTTACATTTTTTTCTGGCATAAAATGAAGGTAAAACAGCCGAGTCCTCTATGCCTCTTCATGTTAATTTCTGCCACCTACCAAGACAACATGCAGAGTGAAGACATCCATAAAATGCAATACCTTATTCTTACCACTCTCTAACGTCTGGTTCTAGACAATTTAAACTTTCAAAAGCCAAGTCCAGGCAAGCAAAAAGCCACTATATCCCCAAGTAAACAACGCACATAGTAACCCCCCTCCCCAACAATATTTCCTTTGTATACAAAGTAATGCACAAAAAACACTTGAGTGGCAATAAAAATAAAAGCTATAGCAAGATAGCCAAATATTCATGTTAGAAAGAAGAGCCTAATAAACCCATTTCTAACGAACGTTAGGACCTTAATTTGGAATAAAATGACCTGAAGAAATCCTATGCACATTCAAAACCATTTCTTAACAAAGTAGAGCTAACTATGTTAATGTAGACTCTGTGATGACTCATGTTCTTTTGCTTAGCATATAATATTGAGATTCTATTAATGAAAGTAACTTTATATTTTAGACCTCTGTGATGAAATGTTAACATATTTCCAATTCTATTTCATTGTAAAGGTTTGTGTTGCACATCATAAAGTAGGAGCTGTCTTGAAAAGTGCTAATGCTGCGGGCAAGAGGCCTTTTCTGCAAAGGCAATAGTGAGCTTAAGTACCATGCATCTGCATGCAAGATATGAAAGAATAAAGCAGAAAAATAAAACCAGCCAATAAGACAATTTGAGAGTCAGTCACACAGGAGACCAGTCCTAAGTGTTGTGAAATCCTGGGTGCACAAGGATGCAGGATTCTGACCCCATGTCTGTGGTGTGGGCTGTGCCCAGACTCAGGTTGCTAAGCCCATGGCAGAGACTGCTTAGCTGGGTGTGGGCCACCTGGGAAGAATTTTACAGGCAGGCTGACTGATGCAGGCAGATTTCTTACCTGGGTCAGTGTTCTAATTGCTCATAAGGGGCATGCCAGCACCAGCTTTAGCAGAGTACACCAGTAAGAACAAAAGGACAAGTCACACTTCTAACTCGATCATCCTCATGTTTTCTGACTCCATCCTCAGCATCTGTAAAGGAGAACCAGACAGAGTTTTTCTTAGCACAGCACTCTCTGGTGTACTGATAAACATCAAAAAATTTGAGAGGATTACAAGGAGATCAGAACAAAGTGTCAAAGGTCTATTTTGCCAAGACTGCAAAGACTTGCTTTATTCTCAGACTACAGGAAGCCTTTCAGGTTTTTCTATGTATTTTCTTTTAATAAAGGCACCCACGTACTTTAGATGTCTAAGTAACAAAATCAAAGTCATACTGTTAGTGTAGGAGTTATGATCTTCCATATTCAAAGAATAAACTGAAATACAATTCTTGTCAAATCTGGCAAGAACTAGGCCAAAGCATAATTCTTCTGCAGCAGCAACGACGTCCTCCTCTGAAAGATAGACCTCTGTCAGACTAACAATGAAAATGAAAGGTAGGATCTGATTTCTATATCTATGCCCTTTCTCCTGCAACTAGAGCTGGGATGTTTCTGTGTAGCTTCCTGGAAATGCCTCAAATTTTGTGAAAGGGAAGTAGACCAGCCTAGTTTCCATGAGTGGCCAGGAATGCCCACACATGCAGCTGCAGTCTGGCATTGAATTGCTAATAACCTAAGGAGCAGTAGTTCTATGGTGACAGTCTCATTTTAGTGGAGAAAAGTCTAGTCATCCTATGGATTATCATGCAGGACTGCAGCAGTCATTTTTGTTATTTTGGGGGAGAAATATTGAAATTTGGTGATTTACAGACTTACAACAAGAGTTCAATAGGAGATATTTTACATGGCCCTTCAGGTCCATGAACTTAAATATATTTGACTCCTACCTTTGAAACATATTGCTGGCTACCAAATGAGAACAAAAGCTCCAACCAGATGGCAGTGAGAAACTATGACAGTATTTTTTTGATATTGAAGACAAATACTCATATAATAATGAAGACTGATACTGTTGAAACTCATGAAGACTCATAGCTGTCCTGACTCCTGTGCATTTGCAGCTGAACAGACACATGGGAGTAACAATCTTTGATCAAACAAAAATATCCACCTATCGTAGCATCTGATAATGGCCAAAAACAGATTCTGAGAAAGGAATGAATTGTAAGAACAAACATGTTGTGATACATTCCACACGTCCCCTAAAAAATTATTTAATCTCCCGTGACTTATTAAGGTAATTTCTGAGGTAGTACCTTTTTATTTTACATACTTTTTGGTGGATTTCTCAAGAATGTTTGTCCACCTGTTTTTCAAACGTGTTTAAATTTTTAGCAGCCATATTGGGCTGTAGAAACCTGTTTCATAGAATGTTCCATTCCCAGCCTGCATTGAAATCAACTTTTCCTTTTCTTCTTGTATGAAATGTTCCATGTTAGTTTAATTTGTTACCATATCTCTTGTATACAGATATAACAGTTATTTCATAACTGTTAGGAAGTTTCAAATTAAAAGTGCTTTACACTTTGGAAAAATTACCTCTAACTATGTGAAGCTGACTTAAGAATAGGTTAAGATTTTTTTAGAGCCATCAAATTAATAGTTTTCTGAGCTGGTGTAACTAAATAATAATCTCCACATAACAGCAACAAAGAAGAAAGGGTAACAAAAGGAGCATGTGCCATGTCTTAAAAAACTGAAGCTGAATGAGGCCAAGCCTTGAAAAATAAAGCATCAACAGTTCTGCAGAAACAAAGCTAGTACTTTCCTCTTGTGCTATTCTGGAGGATGGAATCCCATGAAATTAGTGGAGAGCAAGATGAAGACATGTAGAATGCAGTAACATTACTGTACATAACAGACCAGCACTCTATGAAGGTCACCATTCCATTAAATTGAGAAGGTATCTTGATTTTATGGGGAGGGTAACTTCATAAGCAAAATGACACATAGCACAATAGTAACCATGAGATGAAAATTCTAAGATGAGACTGCTCCCAAAGAATAGAAGGGAAATCTCTCTGGTACATCACAGTTAACATTATCTCATTCTCTTTTTCCCTGTATGTCTTTCTATCTCAGAAACTGGCTACTTCTGTGAAATTGTTTTGCAGAACAGAACATCCATAATAAAATCATAAAAACACATACAAGGAAAGGAAAGCAAGATTCTTGTAGAAACCACTGGAAATGTGCCACAGGGAGAAGCAGAAGATGCTAGTTAAAGAACACAAGTGATTCTTCAAAACATAGATATTGCCCATACTTTGTAAGCATCAATGAGGCAAAAGGATTCACCCAATAGGACAGGTACAAGAGGAAGACACTGCAGGCTAGTGCTAATTAGGAAGTACATACATGCTACGCTGATCAGCTAGGACAGATTGCTTTAAATTTCAGCATTGTTGTCACTGACTGAATACCAAAATTACCAAAACTGAATAGCAAGCTTATGAACCAAAAATGTTCTTTCTTTCTTTCTGGTTGTCTGTGATTTACTGGCAGACCTACCCTCCAGACTTCCTAAATTCAAGTTTTTCCTAAGACCCTATACAGCAGAAATCTCTCTTCCATACCCTCAATATGCAGTGAAGCTTTGACATAGTTAAATAGGCCAAGTGACACATTTGCCTCTGTTTTGAAGATTAAAAGAAGGAAAAAACCTCCATCACTTGCAAATCCCATGCAAGTTCCTGCAGGCAGAGCATAAGGGCAAAAAAGCCCTGCCATGCTTGTGTTTATTATGACAAATACCTTTTAAACACTCAGTCTGCATTGCAAATGTTGGTTATTTTTAACAATATACAACAAAGGAGAAAAAATGAAGGGTGTGTCCAAGCCTCCACCTTTCTGCTGTTATCTGAAGATCTACTTAGAGAGAATTACTGTTCTGCATTATCTATCAGCTCCCCACTGTCAATGTCAAACTAAAAAACTTAAAAGGAAGACAGAAGAGGAGACTAACCCTGTGTTCTTTGCTTCTGTACATGCTTTCCTGGCAATGTCAGCACAGGGATAAGAGAAGTTAACTCTCAGTAGACGAATCCACTCACAGAGAAAGAATAACATGCAGACATACCACCCATACATGCAACATAACACCCTAACTTAAGCCTTAATTAGGTGATCCTATCTGTTCAATTTCCTTGCCTCAAAAGTATAGAACAGGAGAGGAAACTCAAGGGTTTCAAGGAAGACTCAGAAATTCTCCACTTTTCTCTGAGTCATCTTGCACCAGCCTTGGGTACAACAAGCCACAGTCGAAAGAATCAGATGGCATAAATGGACACTCTGTAAATCTTTGCATATCAGGAAAAGTTATATACCGGGATGGTTTAGATGGAAATTGGCACAAAAATAATTACTGTGCAAAATTATTTTCTTAATATTGTATGTTGTGCTGTATTCTCTCTATAGAATCTGTGTGCATGGTTCAGGTACTTTTCCCCATTTTTTCACTGTAAAATATCAGAATAACTGTTGCTTGAGTATCACCCAAGCAGGTCTGCAGTGATGCTCTAGCATTGATTGCTCTAGTTAACTTCAAAAGGTTCACTTTAAGGCAACTATTGCTGTTCACAAGTGAGGAGACCAACAGAACATACCTCCGCTTCCTGATACTTGTACTGAAGCTGTTTTATATTGGTCACTGATTGCCACAGAAGATTTGCAAAACTGTTGGTTTTAACTATTAAAGTGTCTGTATTTAGTAGAACTGTTCAAGGAGTTAAGAAATTTTCCTTTCCATTTAACCAAAGACAGCATCAGTGTGTGCTTTAGAAATCAAACAGCTGCCTAATTTTACTGCTAAGCATTGGCATCACTGCTTTGGAAGCAGGTGTGGTTTGGAGCTAGTTTATTGCTGCATTAAGAAAAAAAAATTGTTATAAGATGACCCATAGAAGATACTTAATCAAAACTTTTAATGTAAAGTAAGCTGAATTTCTAAATGCTCAGACAGACACAGGCATAGAGCAAGGCAGAACCAGCAAGTACAGTGTATCAGTAAGGAGTTACAACTCTTGAAGGAAGCTGATCTTTTGCCTCTTTTAACACCTTCACAAAAACATTTTCTGAAAGTGGAATGTGTTTATGTGGTACAATTTCTTGTACTAATGTAGTTTACAAAGGTAAAACTATTTGATCCATAAAATGATTAATATGACCAGCCTGTAGGAGCCATGAGCATGGCTGAGTGGCTGCCTAGACAAGTAAATCAAGTGTTTGACTATAATGAAATTACTATGTAAAGTCTCACCAACTTTATCAAAACTCACAATTTATCAGCAAATTTTTGTGTTTAAGATTTTGCCAGGTCAAAATGGAAAAAGTCATAACAACTTTTGGGAAACCTTGAAGAACTGTCCATGCCTCCTAGTGATGTGTGAGTGTCCTTAACAAGCAAATCTTTGTGAAAATAAAATGTTAGTTAATTTTTTTACTGGATGTGTTTATGTGTCTCAGCCTTAGAAATTTACAAGAATATCAATGAACAAAAGTACCTAAAAACTATTACAGGAATTTATGGCAGAGTTGAACACTGAAAAGCTGCTTTCTCAGTCAATAAGAGGACACCAGGAGAGTCCTCTCACTGGTGGAGTTCCCTCTAAGTATAATTACTTACACACAGAAGTCAGCTACTTAATAAAAGTCTTGCTGACTAGTCCCTTTTACTCTTTCATTTTTCTACTGTAATATTTCCACTGTTAAATCCCAGTTAAAGGTATATTGT